>VDFB02204967.1:0-27462 GCA_007258455.2 Sequoia sempervirens | reverse complement strand
GAATAATAAATGAAGGTGGCATGTTTAAATAAGAGAAAATTCGCACCAACTTGTTGACTGCAAGATTTAAAACCTCAGCTGAAAATAGAAGGCTTCTGATTGGACCCCTTTCAGTTACACTGATACTGGCACTGAGTCCGGAAATAAATAATAATAAATTAATATTCATCATGCAATTTGCAAAGGCATCAATTTTAGAAATTCGCCATTTTAATGCTAAAATATGCAAAATAAATATTAAATATTATTTAACTTCAGTTGACAAACCGAATGAAGCTTTAGGATTCACTGGCAAACTTCACTGATTCCGAAAATTCATCATCTGAGCTCATAGGCATCCATTTGCTCAGGATATTGCACTTTTTATTAACTTCCTATTTTATAGCTGACGACAAGGTTACGACTTGCCATCTTCGACACTGATTTCTGGGTGACCGAGAGATGCTGAGACTAAGCTGGAGAATTCATCGGAAAGCCTACTGAACAAGGAAGAAATGTCTGCTGGGAGACACTACTGCAAAATCCATCATTTAACACCCTGAAAAATTAGGCGCCCTTGATTAAATTCATTTACGGGTTTCAGACTTAACCATTTCCCTAAACTGCCATTTGACACTTCAAACAGTTGCTGACGGCGAACGGTGAACCCTGCTGATAGGAAACCAAGCTCACTGCATGCCTAGAGATATTCTGCATCCAACGACTGTACTCAAGGCATTTGAAAAATTGATTAAGGGCCTCAAAAGTAAAAGCACCCCTGGGCCACAGTTGCACTGACACCATTTTGACGAAAGTTGAACTCTCAACCAGATGCCCTACTTTGACCTCTGATATCTGGAGCTGGGATGACCCGATTCGGGCCACGTTTGTTTTAACGGACAGCCAGAAGGACCTACAAGAGAAGTATCTAGAGGTGACGAAGCAAGAAAACTACTTCTAAGACCTCAAAAATGCCAGTGCGTATTTTATTTAAAATATACGGTCTATACTTTGCCATTTTCCGGATGTCTTCACTTTTCAGCATTTCGCCAAAGACCTCGCACGTACGAGCGTCTGCCAAATCCTGGAAGTTGATGACTGGGCTCGTTGGATAGATAAAGTAATTACGATTGGATCCCGTGAAGACTTCGAAAGCGAACGACCTCATCTGACAGGCCTAAAGGCTAGGCGCCTCTGGACTGTAGAAATACAAAGAAAACCTTGTGCCAGTCCGCCCGTGAAATTACGTGCTTGGTAGAAACTCTGCCACAATCACCCGGAATGTCGGATCGACAGGCAACTTGGTGCGTTGCGGAGCTGTACTAGCGTAGTACTGATGCCAGGAAGACCTCGTCAACAAATTTGACCATTTCAAGGGCCATTTTAACTAGCGCCCCTGAGCTATAGTTGCGCTGGAAATGCAATGAAGAAGCTCAAAGACGTGAAAACTCCATTATAAGCTCATCTTCAGACGTCGGCTGCTGGAGCTCTAGGACTTGGACGACTGCGCTTGATAGTTCATTGGACGAGCAGACTAGTCGTGAAGAGATTGACTGCATCAATCATCAGAAAAACCAAAATCCAAACCTCCTTTTAGAAGGGCGCCCTCAAGCTACAGGCGCGCTTTTGCTAGAAAAGGACAAGTTTCTGCCATGTAGAACTTTGGGAATTTCAACTTCTGTCGCCAATTGCTGGAGTTATGGGTCTCGGATGGCCTCGCTGGATAGCTCGTCGGATAGCCAGACCAATTCTGAAGAGTTTGACTATATTTATGAGCACTTTCAACAAGATCTTGACCTTCAAACAGAAGGGCACCCCTGGGCTACAGTTGCGCTTTCTTGTTTTTCCTCTGAGAAATCTTCATAAATTAATCACTAAAACTCCATCTTGACCACTGAAATGATCATGTGCAACGTGAAATGCTATCGCGAAATGCTCCTCCATCATGAAATGCTCCGTTCTGAGTCTCAGCATCAGGTTCTGATCAATGAAACTGCCTTTGACTGACAAACTATTGACAAAACTCCATGCTTGATATTGCCCAAAAACTATACTTGACATCATTTTAGCAAGATTTAGTCTCTTGTAAACAAAATGCCTTGATGAAGCAAAAATATTGGTTTTGGGTACAACACAAGCAAAGTGTTTGTCAAAATTCCAAAGACAGAAAATTATTGTTTTTGGATCAGATTTGGCAAGGCAGTTTACAGAGAACATGCCAGAAACAGAGGTAGAGTCTCCCATGCGGTCGCCAATACGACAACAATCTCTAGTTTGCATCGACTTGGAGCCAGACTCGCCACCACGTAGCAATGCTTCAACGCATTCTCACTCATTAGGAGTTCCTAGAACTAGCACCGATCCTTCCATTGAGATTAGTCAAGATCCATCTTGGCTTGAGAATCTGCTAGGTAGGAAGAGGAGGCAACCGTCTTATCAACTAGATTTTGTGGATTTTTATCGTGTCTGTCTAGCATTGCCAAATAGAAATTGTAAGAAGCAAATTCATGTAGAAAGGAATGCTGACAAAGAGATTGTAATTGAGACCGCTGCACCACCAGAGGATAAAAACTTGAATGAGGTAGAAGTTGATGACTTCACCTTGATAAAGGTCAACCTTGGTAAAAGCACACACCAAGCAAATGTGGACTTCCTGAAAGTTGGAATGGAAAGCATAAAGGAGAGAGTGATAAAGGATGGTGAAGATAAAGCAACCCTCAAGGCTGAAAACCAGCAGCTTCGCCAATATATCTCCAACCTTATGCACAACACTGAAAATGTCACCACCTTGCTCCTGTAGATGTTCAAGTTACCAGTAGAACAAAATCAGCTAAGTCAGTTGGTTGTATATGGGAAGTGTTTGAAAGACTAGGAAGAAGATTTCATCACAAGGGGCCACTTCATACTTTCAAAATTGTACCAGTTGAGGTATAAGGCCCATGAAATCTGCCTATAGATTAAGGATTCGGAGCAGGACTTAGCGGTAGACAAACCACAGAATGAGATCATGGTCTCTCACCTGAGGACGGTATATGATTTAGCCATCATAGAAGAGGATAAGGAAGCGATTTTTACTTGGAGAGAACAATTAATCTTCAAGGTAAAAGTACATGAAACAATTTCTGCAGAGTTGACTGAGAGTAGAGAAAAGGTGGCCAATCCTATCAAGTAGTAAGAACTTTTGTATCATAAGTCCCTTGCTAGTATGAGCGCGAGGATGGTGAATGCATCGAGCTCGCTAACGTGCAGTTGGAGTTTCAGAGATTCATTCATGGTATTTTCAGTGGTGATTCAGTTGACTATAAGTTGGATCAACTTGCAGTCATGTCAACATTATTTAATGAGGCAGCCAAGAGTGGAAAAGAATTGCAGAGTCATATCACAGACAGTGAAGAGATGCTGAGGAGACATTGAGTACTGTAGAGAAGTATTAGTGCTCTAGATGGTGATACAATCAACGAACTTGTGGAAGAGTTAGTTGCTCAAGCTAATGACTAGTGAACTACAGATGAGGGCGTCCCACCTTTTCAGGATAGACATTAGGCACAGTAGTTAACTGGATGCTTCTTTCCAAGTTAACTCGTTGTCCCACATATCATTGCATGTCTATTTTGGAGATACCTATGTACATATGGAGTTTTCAGTTTCTGCTAACTTATGTTAGTTATCAATTGACTCTCATATCAATAAGGACTTGCGTGTTGCACAGTCTAATTAGTTTAGTTTAGAATCAATTAACTGAGGTAGTTTTTTCGGTTAACTGTTAAGTTGCATACATTCAGGTTTAAGAATAAATCTTGCATGCTTGCAAGACTGAATGTTAACTCAAGGAGATTTTAGGGTTCCCTACTCCTTTGAGGTTCTATAAATAAGAGCACCCTTGCTCATTTGTATTTTAACTTTTGCTGTGATAACAAATTGTTGTGCCCATCTTGTTGTGCAAGAGCCTGGATGAAGTCAACATAGAGAAGAATCTAGAAGCAGTGATCGTTGTTGAAGTTGCTACACCACTAGAGGGCAAGAGCCTAGATGAAGTCAACGTTTGTGATTTCACCTTTGTTAAAGCTAATCTTGGCAAGAGAACTTGGCATGTCGACGTGAGCCTCTTTAAGGCTGCTGCAAGTAATCTAGAAGAGCGCGTCATGAAAGATAGAGAAGATAAGGCAGCTCTCAACGCTAAAATCAAGCAACTACAATAGTACACCTCGGATCTTATTCAAGGAAACTTGAGCAGAGCACCTATTCATCCACAACTTCAAGGGACACTTGCAGAACAACAAAAGTTGGAGTGATTAGTGAATCGAGGAAAGCTCTTGGACAATTGGGTTGAAGATTTCAATGTTGCAGGCCAATACCTTCTCACCGAGTTATATTAGTTGAGGCATAAGGCATATGATCTTCGTCAAGGGATCCATCAACTTGAATTGACTGTAGCAGAGGGCAAGTCGAAGGATTTGATATTCATATCTCAGTTGGCAGTTGTATTTGACGCCATTGTAGCAGATGAGGATAAAAGGAAGGTTTTCGCTTGGAGAGAACATCTCTTCAAAGTGGAAATGTATGAGAATCTCTACAAGGATGGATGCGCTCAAAGAGGATGTTGCCAGAGCTCTTAAACTCATCAGTGGGTTTATCACTCAGATCTCGTGCCACTATCTTCATGAGGATGGTACGTATTTTGAGCTTGATGCAATATAGAATGAATTCGAGAAGCTGGTTCGTGATAGTCTTGATGGAGATCCTATGGCGTCTAACTTGGATCGCTTCTCAGTGATGACAACTAGTTTCAACAAGGCAACTGAAGAGGTCAGAGAATGCTGGAGGATGATCAAATATGGTGAGAAGGAGTTGAGCAGACAGTCTATCATTGTAGATAGCGTGAAAGTGCCTGAAGATGAGATGGTCGACAATTTCCTGGACGAGGTGATATCCCATGATGGCTTGGAGTAGACAATTAGTTAGATTTTGTAGTTATTTTCGAGGATAGAGTCAGAAGTAGCAGTTAACTCAGCGTTAGTCTTGAGTTCTAATTGTTGATTTTAAGCATGTTTATCTCATCCTCAGAGGTATCTTTGGAGGAGGTCGGACTTTCAGTTAGGATCAGTTAACTGATGTTAGTTATCAGTTAACTTTCATTTCAATAAGGACTTGCATGTTGCACGTGTCCATTTAGTTTAGTTTTGTTTTGGTTAACTGATTGTAGTTTGCTAGTTAACTGTATAGTTTCATTTATTTAGGTTTAGCAATAAACTCTTGGATGCTTGCAAGACTCATGTTAACTCAAGGTGATTTTAGTGTTCCCTACACCTTTGAGTTCTATAAATAAGAGCACCCTTGCTCATTTGTAACTAACTTTTCTCGTGATAGCATGCATGCTGAGCCCACCTTGCATGTAGTATTGCTATTTAGTATACATTCCCTTAGTTAAATATAATTGTTGGTTTGATCGTTTATTGTGTGCGTGTCTCGATAGACAATTTGTTGTCCTGGTTATTATTCTTGTTGTGATTAATAAGCTTTGTTTCATATCTATGCTTTAGATAGAGTATTTTACTTCCTTGGAAATTTAGAGATGAAGATTATCGTTTGATGTTGTTCCTAGTAATCTTGTTTGCAGCCTACACGTCGGATAGAGTATTTTACTTGTGACCAAGCTTTCCGTTTAATGTTTGTTTCCAATAACCTACTTTCAGCCCACACCTCAGATAGAGTATTTTACCTCCTTGGGAATCCTGAATACTAGTTTACCGTTGTCGTTCTCAATAACCTTTAATTCAGCCTACACCTCGGACAGAGTATTTTACCTCCTTGGGAACCCTGTGATAAAGTTTATTGTAGACCAATTCCCTGCTCCTAATTCCTCTTGCTCTGTTTATCTAGAGGGAATAGGATAGTTTAGCGTTAGCCTAGTTGTAGTTAAAGATCTGCAAAACTAGAAAAAATCATTAGCTGCAATGTGTTTGGTTTCTTAACCTTGTGCCTCTTCCAGCTGAGTCAAAAATATAGGATTTAGATCATTTACTTTTTCATGCATATCAGCACAAGAGGGAGCTTCCCCTCCTAATTTGAAAAGCAGTCATTATGCACTGTGCATAGCTGTCCGTTGCCAATACACATTCCAGAGGTGCAAATTGTAACACCAATAGTATGCTTCTATTTAATATTTTGTTAAGATTTTCAATTTGCAGAAAAATAACAAAAAAAATTAAAAAATGCTAAAATATCAGAAATGGGTCATTACAAAAAGAGGCTGCGTAAAACAATCTGCCCTTTAACCTTTTCGCAATTTTACTACCCTCTTTGGCAGCTTTCACCAATCTTTAGATTGACTATGTTGATGTGCTTTGGTAGGATGTCAAGAATGAGCTGAAATCGATTCACTATGATAGTCGTTGGTTCAATGATGTGCTGTTGGAAGTCCATGTTTAAAAGTCAAACCCTTGCTGCCCTGATTGCTCACAATCAGAAAACTGCAGTCCTAGGCTTTGATGACACCAAAACTGTGGTTAAAACCCTTGAAAACCAAATTTTGTAAAAATTGTAGGATTGGATTTTGATGAATATGTCTCCTAAGCATTGTGATTGCTACAAAAATTAGTATTGAAAATGACTGAAAACCTGCTGAAAACCTCCTTTAGATGTCTGTAGCAAAGTTTGGGAAACAAAAAAATCCTAGTGTTTCACTTCCACATCCGCACATGGAATATAAACCTTAGGTGGCTGGGAAAGAAGTCTGAAACAACAAGCCATATCCAATGAAAAACCCTTTACCAATAGCTGCAAAAAATCTGAAAATTGATAGTTTAAAACCCTAGACTGCATGTGTTCTGAAATAAAAACAGCAGCTGCAAACCCTTGAGGGCATCCAAACAAAAGTGTGCATAATGATGATAGAGATGGAAACCTAGATGACACCTAAATGACGATTGAAACCTGCGGAAACCTACAAAATTTGTAAACACTAGTGTTAAAATTATGTCCTCCAAAGTTTCTCTAGAATGGGATGTGAAACAAAGGTTCAAATTAGTCATTTATATAGTGGCAATGTCACTCAACCTAAGTGTTTTATTTTCAAGTGATTTTCTTTGTATTTGCTTTTTCCATAAGTCAACACACTTTTTGAATGACCCGATCACCTAAAACTTGATGGGTGTGCTTTTCAATGAAATTTGTCACTGAAATATAGGAGCATATATAAAAGGTATTCTATTTCAACCTTTCAATCACCTAACACTTTTCAAAATGAGCTAAGGTGTGCTATTTAATGGTTTATGCCTCTTAAAGATTGTCAAAAATAGGCTGTAGGCTCTCCTCCAAAATACCTGCCACTTAAAATTCTCCAATACCTGGCAGGCACACTTCAGCAGCACTTCAAGCATTTAATGCTTGGTAAGACATGATTAGGCATGCTTTATGAACATCCTTCTCACTTAAATATGGTTTTCTTCTCCCAGGTGTGTATCAAGGCTATTAATGCGACTCAAACATCTGTCTTGATTGGTCCAAGCATTCCCCGAGTCTTTCACAGCTATTCAACCTTCCCTAGCACTGACTAGGTAGGCTTTTCACCTACATGCTTCATAACCATTCAACCTTCCCTTACACTGGCTAGGTGCAGTTTTCACTTACATCTGCCACTTAGAGTTGGGAAAAGTCTCCTGGCTATTCTTCTTGAAGATTTGTGCCATGTAAACTTTTACTTATCTTGTTAAGGAATGCCCCTAGTTTGTTTTAACTACTATAAAATTTGTACTCACCATTTAAGCATGCCCTTCCACTAGTGTAACCCTTCAATACTTGACAATATGCTGAAAGGCATGCTTCTACTTGCTAGTTGCCATTTTGACACTTGAAGAATTTGCAGCTCCATGTGACTGCACAAATAAACATTATGATCTTAAAGATAATCATCCTTTCTTAGGGTGGGGTGAGTAACAAACAGAACGAGGGAAAAAACATGGCACTCAACTTACACGCCTAATACCTTGATAATTGATTTCTGCAAGACATGAGAAAATGACTCCTCAAGAGATGAGTTTTGTAGGGGTGTAATGGTGATGACAAGCATGATACTAACAATTTACCTCTAGCAATAGTTAGGCACGTGCTTGGTAATTTTCAAACTAGACAACCATGCCAAATTTCCATTTTTAAGGGAATACTTCTTCAACCATTGTTAATGTTATTTAAATCTTTGTTACAAGTGAAGCGTTTCCTTACTAATCTATTATATTTGCTTTTAGTAATTTTCTATTTTGTTTATAGTCTCAACTTATCTTTTTATCAAACCAAGTATTTGAGAGAGCTGCTTATGGTATTTCAAGTGAAATTGTTTAGATTAAGTTCTTGATAATTTGTTTTATTCTAGCTGATGGTTTTATGTGAGAATGCGCATTTTTGAAACTCCTATGCAGGCATTATACTACAAACAGGCAGGAGCAAATGTGATATTTGTTGGTCACCCACTGATAGACAAATACAAGCATTTATCTCAAGAAGAGGTTCTTTAAAACTGTTATAAATATTTATTCTCTTAATATTTGGAATGAAATGTGCTAATGAAGCAGAATAAATGGATGAATGCAGTATGTAGTAGTGTAATATTGAACTTCTCTCCATTCTAGTATTATATTTTTCCTTTACAACATATCTATATTTCTTTTTATGTAAACATTGTTATGTAGATTTTGTACATGTGCAGTACGTGCAAGTGTTCTTTTAACAACAATCCAAACAGTAATCAGAACTCAACATCCATACTGAACAAGCTTGAAAGACACTGTTGGTGTTTCAATTAGCACCTCTGGAGTGCTTATGGGAAATGGACGGCTATGCACAGTGTGTAGTAACTGCTCTTCAAATTAGGAGGGGAAGCTCCCTCTTTTTGCTGATGTTTGCATAAAAAGTAAAGTAAACTAATGTTCCTATCTAAAGTAAAGGGTGCATAAAGCACAATGTGTTGCAGCTAAGGTTTTTTTCTAGTTTTTGCAGATCTTAACTACAACGAAGCTAAATTTTAATCTATCCTATCTCCTCAAGATAAATAAAGCAAGAGGGGCATAGGAGCGGGAATGGAATGGTTTGATCACTTAGACGAATTATCTCTCAGAATGCATCCCAAGGCTTTGAACTTCCAGATTTATGCTGAAATAGAACTCATGCAAGCAATCATCAAATAGTAGGCTAGATCTCAAGATTCCCAAGGAGGCGCAGTGCTCTTTCAGAGGTGTAAGCTGAAATGTAGACTACTAGAAACAACAAAGAACGATAATCCTACTCTCTAAATTCCCAAGGAGGTGCAGTGCTCTTTTTGAAGTGTAGATGGAAGATAGATTATTAGAAACAACATACAATGATAGATCTTGAGACTTTTGGATCAAAGGCAAGGTAACTCTCCTAATTTATTATCTCAACTTCAATCAAAGATTACACTTTGGGACAACAACTTGTGTCAAAGAGACAATCACACATGAAGCGATCAACCAAGAATACATGAACATAGATTGAACCCACCTATTTGAATAGAGAGAACACAGGCTGTACTTGGCGTTTAACTATAACAAATATGATTCTAGAACATATACTAAGCGAACTAAGTCGAAGACTTGTGAGCTTAGCGTTTTGCTGCCATGAAGTAAAGTTACAAAATAATGAGAAAAGGATCTTATTTATAGAAGCTCAAAGGAGTAGGCAACCCTAAAATCTCCTTGAGTTAACAATGAGTTCTTGCCAATTTGCAATATTTAATCCTATTTCTAAAAGTAACCACAAGCACAATCTTCTACGCCAAGCATGGAGCCACAATTGAATGTGAGGACCATACCCTCTACCCCCCAATTTTTCAGTAGGTTGGGTGATGCAGGAGCATCTAGGGGTACTAGCAATCTTGCATCACCAAACATATTGCTATTTTATTTTTGGTTTATTTTCAATAAGGGCTTAGGGGTTAGGAGAATAAATATTTTGATTTGTAAATTTGTAATTTCCCTTGTGGTGAAATTGTAATTGTAAGTTTTGTGGGAATTATGCATTTATGAATATTTTCTAACACAAATTTGGGAAAATACCCCTCTTGGGCATCCCATTCTTGGTGGGAACCAGTTGGAGTGCATGTGCTTGCTTGCTTTGCATGCATTTGCATGTTTGTGTCACAAGCTTTGCATGTTGTTGCATGTCCGTATTTGGAGCTTTCGGAGCCGCTAGTAATCATTGAAGGTGTCGTAGTTGGCAAAGATCATTGGTCAAGATGTAGGTGCCCATATGTGGGTCATATTTGCAATTAATTTTATATTTTATATTTTTATTCTTGTCAAAATGGGGTGTTGGATTTTAAGGTGGTAAATGGAGGTTGTTTTGGAAACCAATGGTGGTTTTCTCCTCACACAATTTCTATATAATTATGCATGCTCATTTGGAGAAGGGGGCTTTTGGAGAAGTTGTGGTTGCATACACAAATGCTATCGGAATGATGCCAAAATGTTGAAGACATTATGTTGCAGATTTTTGTATGTTTGAAGTGCAGATTGTAAGGAAGCCCATGAGCTTCAATTTGATGTAATCATTTTATGATTTAAGAAAATAACTATGTTCCACGGCCTGTCGGGGATGGGGACAGGGGGATGATAGGGGATGTGTTTTAGAGACGTTTCCTAAGGGGAAAATTTTAGGGGACGGCAGGGGACGACGAGATACAAACACACACACACACACACACACACATATATATATATATGTTTTTTTCAAAATTTATTAATATAGTAGAGAGAGAGAGAGGGAAAGAGAGATAGATATGTCAATAGATTAATAATTGATAACAACAATATCAATATGTAAGTAAATTGCGAGAGTAGTCCTATAACACCATAAGAAATGTCATTAAAGCATTATAAAATTTATCACAACAGTATCAAACATAATAAAACCATGGTCTATCAATATGAAATATCCAAATGTCTCAAACATGTATCCAGAAGTCTCAAAGTTCAAACATGAAAATGAAAATATTAAATACAACAATCTATGAAATTAAGCCTCATTCAGGCTATGAATATCTGAAGACTCAAAACTATCTGAGTCACTATCATCCTCTGGCAAGAGTGGAACTAAAAGATTTAATATTTAGTGTTTTTCAGACTTTAGCCCAAACAATTAAAACATTAAACAGTTGGTGGGCTCTGCGCGAAGGAACTAAACCTTTAAAAAATCATTTTTTAATTTTTTAAAATATATTTTGACTTGTAGCCTATGGGGGATGGCTAGCCATCCACATTACAGGGAATCGTCCCCAATCCGTCCCCAATCCATAAAGGGGATGGGGAAACGTCCCCAATCTGTATCGAGGACGGGGAAACGTCCCCAAAGTGAAGGAAACGTTTCTTGGCATTTTCAATGGATTTTGCATTTTCGGGGACGGTAGCGGGATGTCCCCTTTGTGTTCCCCATCCCCGGGACGACAGGGGACGGGGACAGGGGGTTTAGGGGACGCGTCCCTGTGTAACCTTGGAGAATGTTGCTGATTTTCTTTCTTTAAATCTGAAATTTAATGGCATATTGCAGCCATCTGCAAATCTCTTTGTGTGTTTTTGATTTCAGATTTGTGAGAGTCTCCTTCATCATTGGGAAAGAGAAAATTGTAAAAAATTATAATTTTTTACTTGCCTAGATATGAAATTTTTGATGATTTTTAAAGACAATCATCATAAATTCATAATAGTTATTACTTAGTAGGTAGCTATTGTATCCACTATCCAACTTCGCATGGTAATGACATTTTGTAATGTGTATGTATTCAAGAATCAAATGTAATAGAAAACTTTTCTTCATGCTTTTTTAGACTCATTTGATACATTTTGTAATTGAATTTTGCAAAATAGAAGTGTTTTACTTTTTATAAGAAATTTTAGTACTTTTTAAGTTGTCGAATTTTTGCCGAGTACTCTCAGAGTTTGAGTCTATGAACTATGGTTCATACCTTCAAGGTGGCTACGCATTTTGGTGTCACTAAGACCGTCTTATCTTTAATGTCTTTTTATTGGCCTTACAAGCAAGTTGGTGTCTGAAAGTTCAAAAAAAGGTGCAAATTATGTATTGTTAGCAAGTCTAGTAACTAGTACTTGGGGTTGTATCATTCACTACTTGTACCTTCTTGTCAATGGGAGAGCATTCCTATGAATTTGATAGGAGGTTTGCCCATGTCCAATGTAATGTCCCCAATTTTTATCTATCAGCATAAAACTAAATAATTAATTTAAGTTGTCGAAAAGGGGTAAATTAAAAACGACAACTTAAATTAATGGAGCAAAAGTAACTTAAGTCTGAAAAGTTAAATAAAATTAAATCACTTACTTTTGGATTTCAAAAAAGAAATAAATTAAAAGTGGGGAAAGGAGAAGTCAAGAAGACAAGAGGAGTTATGAAGTGGAAGGAATAAATTGTTTGAGGAGGCTTATTGTAGGTATGTTGGATTTGATTTTGGAGAATAGGTTTTTGGTTGGTTGAACAAGGTTCACCACATCCTTTTGGAGGACAAAAACCCTCTAAGAGAAGATTACCTTCGGTAGTGAAACTATCTACCCTGGCTAATAGTTGGAGAAATTACCGAGGTTTCTCACTTGGTTTTAACTTATTGGTTTTTTGATGAAATTTTGTGACATCTTTGGAGAAGACAAATTCCAGTTGTTTGGGCATGATATAAGGTTGAAGAATTTCAGAATAATCAGATTTGAGGTATTATGTAATGTTCCTTGCAAATTTTGGTGTTTATTTTCTGTTTTCAGTACTTGGACATTTCGTCAAACACTTTGCTTGACTTCTGTTTGTGGTTTTCTTTTGGTTTTCTGATTTGTTCGTTATTATGAAATGCACAAGGATTCTTAACTAAACTTGTCAAAGACTGCTGTAATACAGTAAGATATGAAATGCAAGTTGTATATTGATTTCCAAACTATTAATGTCTGCAAATGCATGCCAATATGTTCTTACAGCAATGACTCATATCATGAGTAAACTCAAAACTCCTCATATATGATATTATGAAACTCAGTCATTACAATGCTGATTGATCTCATGAGAGATAAACGATTTTGCAATGCAAGTAGTTATTACAGATTTATGTCAGCTATGAGTGCCAATGACAGTGCTCAATGATTGATGCAGTTTATCTCAACTACTATAACAAATTTTACATTGAAGAATTATGCAAAGAAAGATCCTGAGCAAGAAGTCCACAACTTGCACATAGTATGCTAATGAAGTCGTCCTAAACAGTGACGTATTCTCCACACACCCAATCGCTAACAATTATTGCGCCAACCTCTGCTTGGTGAAACACGACTCTCCAAAGTCGTCCTCCAATATATACGCCAAAAAGTCGTTCCCCCACTATGTACGATATATTTGTCTTGTAAAAATAAGACCTCAACTAGCTCTCGATAGGTCTCTATGCAAGCGATTCTGACTTTTGTCTTTTCTTCAAACTTTAAGAATTTGACTTACTTGAAGATAATTCCAAATTGAGCTGTCTTCAAGCTGCACCAGTTCTGACAATGCAGAGAGGAAGCATGACATGAATTGGTAGATTCCCATACCACAATCTTTGCTTTAATAATTGCCTGAGAAATGATTCATGATTTGTCTTTATCCTGAAAGGATCTATTTCGTCCCTCTTTGAAATTGCGTCCCTTAGAATGATTCTCGATTTTCTTCCTCAAAGCATCGATTACTGGTTCTTGTCTTATTCTCTTTTGTTTTTTTCCGCCAACAAGAGAAGTCAATATGAAATATTGAATTGTTGCTTCTAGAACACATGACTTCTAGATAAAATTCCGATACCTTTTTCCTTTTTGAAATATTCACGATACCTCAAAATTTTGTCTTTTCTTTGCTGATACAAAGATTGGACTTATTCACAAATTTTGTCTCATCTATGTCAGAATAAATTGTCTTTTCTTGCTAGCTTCAAAATATGAATTTCTTTCAAATCAAACTCCTAAAATGCTTGAAGCTTGAATAAATTTGGTCCCCAGTAATATAGTTGTTCTCACAAGTTCGGCATGCCAAAGGACTGAATTTTTTTTCTCAAAATTGTATTTCTCCAAACTCCACAAATTTGGTCAAGGACCATTAAATTTGTGAATAATCGAAAGAACAAAGTTCCTTCCTCGAGAGCAACAATAAGTCAGCTGTTGCAAATCAAACCAACCATATGCAATAATACCTCAACTATTGCATAAATAGTAAGACCTGAACAAAATTGCAATAATACATCAACTATTGCAATCGATTAATTCTTCAATGAAGCACCTGTAGAAAGCTAGGATTTATCCACTCATGGGAGTAGCCATAGTGGACACTATGTTGAGAGACTCCATGATGACATCACGTTGCGTGACTCTGTGATGGGTACTTGTGCACATGTTCTTTCCATACATGGGTGTAGCCATAGTTTGGAAACTCAGACTCGCCGCGGACTCGGCAGCCCAAAAATATGACTCAAACTCGGGACTCAGCACAGACTTGGGAAAAGACTCGGCTAGGACTCGGCAAAAAAAAAACCGTAGTTTACAAAAAGCAAGAACAAATTAGCATTTTAGAGAACAAACATAAGAGCCTAATTTGATTATCAAACACTCATAGTTCAAAAGATTACACATATCATATGATCATCAAACACTCAATAATTGAAATTTCATCATTCATAGTCATCAAATACTCATAGTTTCAATGTATAAACATCATAAGTTTATAAATGTTTACATATAAAAAGAGGAAAACATTAACAACCACATGTAATCTACATCTTCCTCTTTCCCCTCCCAATGGTAGTCAATTTTGAGGCCTAGAACTAGAAGGTGCCCATGCTATAGTATCCAAACGAGGACTAGGAGATCGAGAAGGGGAAACATGATATTCAAATGTGTCTTCGTCGTCCTCCATGGCATCCAATCTTGCTGCTTCTTCTTCTTCTGCTGCTGCTCTCTCTAATTCAGCAAGATCCTCATCAGTAAGTAAGACATCAGCCTCATCATTTTGTTCATTAATAGTCCATTCACCATATGGATCAATGTCCATCCAAGTCGATGGACTGTGAGAAACACCCTCCACCTTTCGTTAGAAGGTGGGGTTATACGACAAAACTAAATCATTTAAGTATTTCTTGGTGTCCTGTTCCTCTTCTTTGTGTGATGTTCTCAAATAAACTCAATTGTTCGTTCACACCCAGAAGCACTGCATGGCTGTGACAAGACACGTATGGCTAGCTTTTGAAGATTTGGTGTGCTAGCACCATAGTTCTCCCACCATAGATCTACAAAAACATGTTTAAAAAATATAAGTATTAAGAAATAAGAATAAAGTAAACAATCTATATGTAAGAATCAAGTTTCTAATTTCATTTTTTACCTGGTTGTTGTTTTCCTCTCCTTTCAATTGCTTGCTGGGAGGAAAAGAGTCTCCCCTCTGCACCCTTGTAGACCTTGAATAGATAAAAGAAAAAGTAAATCAAATATAGAAAATTCATAGATAGTCAAGGCTCAACATTGCAAATTCATAAATAAGATGTAACAAATCTCACCTCCAACTCATCAAGCACTTTATCTCTCAACTCACGATCAGGCACCATCCTATCAATGCATATGACAAGACCTTCCATGACCTCCTCATCCACCTTAAATGTGTCCGAGAAGTAGAACTTCGGATTCAAGAAGTAGGCAAAGGCATGAATCGGCTGGTGGAGTTGGTGTGTCCATCTCCGATCAATGATGCGCCATATGATTTCATATTTCCTTTTGTTGCCGCCATAGTAACGTGATATGGCCTCTTTGGCCCTATCCATGGCCTCATAGATGAAACCCATTGGCATGCCATCTCCATCCACCATACGAAGAACCCTCACCAAAGGTTCTGTCACCTAAAAAAATGAAAACAAATGTTAAATTATAACAAAATTAACCCCTCAAAAAATAAAAACAGCAAATAGATTATCAAGTATAATTTTTTTTTGTGTGATTGCTACTTACCCCCATCAACTCCTCTCCATTTTTGATGAATGTCTCATCAAAAACTATGGCAACAATCCTCTCCCCTTCAGGTCTATTGGAAAATGAGGACTCCTTCCAAGCATCGGACACGAACATTTGCTTGAGATGACCAATGGCACCAAGAATGCTTTGCAATGTGAGGAAGTGGCTAGAAAATCGTGTCACTCCAGGTCGCACAAGGTCCTTGCCATTTGTGAATTTCCTCATCAAAGAAAGCACCCAAGTATGGTTGTAGATAAATTATGTATCACTTTTTGCATCTTCAACCACTCTTTTGACCCATGAAATCTTCCCAATGTCCTCTAGCAATAGGTCTAAGCAATGTGCAGCACACGGAGACCACGCAATTGTGGGATACCTCTCCATAAGTAGTCACACGGAAGCTACATACATGCAGTACGTTGTCCACTTGATGATTTGGACAACATTATCGCTCAACCTCCTGGACCACCCCATCTAATAAAAAGTTGCAAAAGTTTTACATTTGCTTCATGGGAGGCATCTATTGATTTTTAAACACCAATCCACCATTAGAGGCCACTAAAAAGTTAAGGAGAGTTCTATTTCGTCCATCTGTCCACCCATCAGATAAAATGCTGCAACCTTTTCTTCGCCAAAATTTCTTTTGCTCATCAACCACAAGCCGTGTATTCTTTACGGCTTCCTCTAGCAATGGCCCACTCAAATCTCTAGATGATGGGGTCTTAAACCCCTTTCTTGCTGCAACTGTAAGGGCGTTCACCAAACCTTCCCAATATGGGTTGTTTGCAACATTGAAAGGTAGATTATTGTAGTACCAAAAGTTTGCAGCAGCCATCCTAGCTTCATGATGCTTTTCCTTATTCCAACCGGTACCTTCAAGTAAAGGTTGTGCTCTTGGAACATTACGTGGAATAAAATAATTTGGTCCTGATGAAGGACCCTGACTAGCACTAGTAGTAGAAAAGGAACCATCAGGACTCTCACCAAAAGATGAATGTGGAGCACAAAGCTTGGACTTGCAGCACCATGGGGCATAGATGGTGTAGAATGGGATTGGGATCCACTCATCGCTGCTGCTAGGGCATCCTTTGTTTTTTGTCTTTCATCTTTTTTTAGCTCATATTCAGCAAGAAGGGCCTTCATCTCTCTAATAATCTAGGAGTAGTATTCTTGCATCCCTCCACATTTTGCCTAGGTATTCTAGCAAGGTGGTATTTTAATCTATTTATTCCTCCTGTCATCCATTTCTGGCATTCATTACATGTCACTTCACCTTTTTTATTTCTGGAATTCCATACTTCCATGCAGGGTCTTTTTTCATTCCCTTTGGATTTGAAGACGACATTGCTGTTTCAAGTTCAACATGGAAAAAAAAATCAGCTAGGGTTTTGCTAAAAAATCAGTAAATAAATGTGATTCAAAGTTTCAAACATCTGTAAAAGAAAAACAATGCAAAATCAAGCTAGAAATAGTAAGAATTAGGCTATTAAGGAAAATAGAAAAAAATTTGGCAGCATTTCCCCTTATTTTTTCTTTATTTTTTTGATTTTGAATGCAAGAAAAAAAAAGAAAAGAATTGTTAGATCACTTACTTGGCTCTATTTTGATCTTTTTAGTTCGTTCTCCTTGCTTCAATCAACCCCAAATCAATTTGCAGACCTATTTTTCACAATTGAGAGTGTTAAAATGAAAAAAAAATAAAAAAGAAACATCGGTTTTTAACCCATTTTAAGAGTCAGTCGTGTAGGAGAGTCTTGGGTTGGGACTCTCGAGTCCGACTTTAGGACTCGGCCAAGTCCTGAGCTCGGACTCGGGATTCTCGACCCAGGACTCTCTTGGACTCTACTCTCGAGTTCGTGGCGAGTCGACTCGGCTGGGCCACGGACTCTCGAGTCCGCGGTGAGTCCACAAACTATGGGTGTAGCTATGGTGGACGTCATGTTGAGTGACTCCACGACAATATCACATTGAGTGACTCCGTGATGAACTCTTTTCCACAAATGGGTGTAGCCAATGTGGGTGTCATGTTGAGAGACTCCAGGACATTGGATACTCGGAAGGATTCATCCCTAGCTAAGAGGGAGTGTTGATGTTATAGCTATGGGTTTCATCCTTCACTCGATGTAATTGATGAACAAATAAATAAAGTCAAGACTACTTATTTATTTGTGTGTGCGTCCCAAGAGAAGAGGCGATTCTATTTAATTTTGTATTTTATATTTTGGTTTATCCAAATAAAGGCTGACTTAACTAAATCGCCTTGAACAAAGAGATACGTTAGTTTATGAGGAAGCCGACATAAATGAAATGATTGCCACCTTTTGTAAGAGGCCGACTTCTTGTGAAAGGTCGTCATGTTTGGGAGAAGACTTATCTACATGTATAAATAGATGGTGCTTCTCTCTCTTACTCATCATTATTATTCAAGACAAGTTCGCATTATCTACAACTAAAGTTCATCTTTAAGAACAGATTAATATTATCATCAAGGAGTTCGAGTTTCTTCATTGGTTGTAATTTGCATCAAGAGTGGCGCTTCAGATTGGCCTCCTTGTAAAGCATTTTGTTGCTATTATATTCAATATATAAGCGCTATATTGTTGCTGGGTTTTTCTCCCTCAAGAAGGATTGTTTTCCTAGGGTATATGTTGTGTTCTATTGTTTGAAATTGTTCTATTTCTGCTTTTTAAAATTCTGATCCTAAAATTAACAACTTTCAGGAGTGAAAAAAATATCATCATGAATACTATCGGTCTCTTGAAAAGGGGTTGGAACATCATCAAAGTCTAACGTGCAAGACCTAGAGGAAACCATCTTCTTTTGAAAAGACTGACCAATGTCAATCTCAAAAGTACCAATCAAGAGCCTGGTGCTAAATTCTGCAATGACGCCTAATCCTGCAACCAAGACAGATGTATCTGTATCATCAACTATCCAATCCACACTGAATGGTCTCCTACAGATGTGAAAGATGCCTAATATAGGTGCATAAAAACATATACCAACATCTATCAAGTTGTTTGCATAAAACAGAACCGCACCATGTAGCTTGTGAATGAAGTCCATGATGGAGCAGAAATTATCTTTGCTTCCCAAAGATGAGAAGAACTCATCATCTCTAACTCCAAACTGGCCATCCCAATCTCTCCTATCCATACCAAAAGTTGTTGCCCTCAAAGTGTCACCTGACAGAACTCCAACTGGCAAAGGAGAATAGCCACCAATCAATGAAGTAGGAGGTAAAATCCATGAGGGTGGTGTTGGGATACTGCTGGCAACATATCTATCTCCAACCCATCGTCTAAAATCAATCGGCAACTTGATCATAGACCTCTCAAGATCAAGAGTGATGCACCCATCTCCAACTGACTCCTCATGCCTTTCCAACACACAAGGCATTGCACGTATATCTTGAGTGTGAATGCTAGGAAAACTCACGCTGCTATCATCAACAAGTGCCCTAGCTGCCATAGATGATTGAGCCTCTGTTGTATATGATGACTCTCGAGCCAAACTCAACTCCAAGCAAAGCTCATCAACATAAATCTTTGATTCCTGAAGAGCCATCCGAGTCATCTTCAAGGAATCGTTGGTGACCTGAAGTTTGTGAGAGAGTTGATCAACTTCCTCTTCCTTCCTCATCAAAGCATCTAAATAGATCTCAACGAGGTTGAGGAGATGGTCACAATCTGAAAGGTGTAAATAATTTGTCTTCATTGTTCTCATACCTTCTTTCACTTCCTACAAGCAATTATGAGAAGATTTTGCTTCATCTCCCTTTTGTCTTCTCTCTAACTAAACGTCCAAAGGTGATTTTCAATCATCTTGTGCATTTCATGATGAGATAAGGCTTACAATCTCATCCTTATTCACCTTCAATTGGTTCATCCAACGTGCGACTATGGGTGTATGATTAGCTTCTCCTTCACATGAGTAAGCATTTGATTGTTCTTGAGTCACCCAACTTCCTTCTTCCGCCAAGTCCTACATACAATCATTCTGATTTGGAATTAGGTCAGCACTAATTCCACTTGTAAAATCATCATCAATGCCCTTTTCAAGTATCTCAACACAACTGGGCTTAGGTTGTTCTATGATCTCATTCTTCAATTCAGCTGCTCCACTAGATGATGGCCTACTCTCCTCAAGTAGAGAAGATGGAATTGGTCGACCAAATGAGATTAACTCTTGTGCATTCAAGAGTTCCCTTAACTTCTCAATTTTCCATTCAACCAACCTTTTTGTGAGATCATATGCTGCAGTTGAAACATGCTACTCTTTTCTCCAAATGATTAAAAATTCAGATTGCAGTTGTTTGCAAGCATCCTCATCCTCATGAAGGATCATGGACAAGATAGTGTACATATTTTC
The DNA here is from genome assembly GCA_007258455.2 of Sequoia sempervirens. Classification (NCBI taxonomy): domain Eukaryota; kingdom Viridiplantae; phylum Streptophyta; class Pinopsida; order Cupressales; family Cupressaceae; genus Sequoia; species Sequoia sempervirens. Next base: position 7,093 of record VDFB02204967.1, on the reverse strand, counting down.
CTTCGCATTGTTTGAGTGTTGTTTCCTGATACTTGATATGAAGCAATTGAATAACTGGAAGATAAGACCATCATGATCAAACATGATAACACATGACCATAGCCTTGTCATCGTTTCTAGAATCTTAACTCTCTTATTGAAAGTACGGCGTTTGATGTTGTGTATCCCCCGAAAGCTTTCAATCATCAACTCCATAACTTGTCTCATTTTGCCACTTTCATAAGGTTCTTGTGTAGTTATAATCCTCATGATTTCACTAATACAAGTGGCAATTGCAAGTTTAACCTCCTCATCTTGATGTTGCAGAAGTTCTGGCTTACCCAAAGAGTTTACCAAAGGCAATATAGCCTTACGCGTTGCTTGATAAGGTGACTGTCCCATTGTACAGAAACAAGTTTCATCCTCTTCCAAAATGTTAAGAAGAGATACTTTGACCTGCGGTACGAATTTCAGCTTTTCACCAATAAATTTCAGCCTAGATCATGAAAAATATTGATGGTCTCTTGTTCTTCGTTCAACTTTCCCAAATTTTCCAATCTTTTTTCCCATTCTTTATTCCATAATTCCATTCTTTTCATCATTTTATCCTGATGTTGAATCAATGCTTCCAACACAACTTCCTCTACATTGCTAGAAGTAGCCATGTAGCCAACTGAAATTATGATATGCAAATGATTAACTAAAACAAATTCAATCCACCCAACAGGCTGGCAGAATTCTTAGCTCTGATACCACTATAATGTCCCTTGCAAATTTTGGTGTTTATTTTCTATTTTCAGTACTTGGACATTTCGTCAAACACTTTGCTTCGCTGTTATTTGTGGTTTTCTTTTGGTTTTCTGATTTGTTTGTTATTATCAAATGCACAAGGATTCTTAACTAAACTTGTCAAAGACTGCTGTAATACAGTAATATATGACATGCAAGTTGTTAATTGATTTTCCAAACTATCAATGTCTGAAAATGCATGCCAAAATGTTCTTACATTAATGATTCATATCATGAGTAAACTCAAAACTCATATATGCTATTATGAAACTCAGTCATTACAATGCTGATTGATCTCATGAGAGATAAACGATTTTGCAATGCAAGTAGTTATTACAGATTTATATCAGCTATGAGTGCCAATGGAAATGCTCAATGACTGATGCAGTTTACCTCAACTACTATGAAATTTTTATATTGAAGAATTATGCAAAGATAGAACCCGAGCAAAGTCCACAACTTGCACACAGTATGCTAATGAATTCCTTACAAGTTCTGACCTTAGTTTGCCTCAAGGAATATTGTCAAACACTTCTTATGCAACCTCTTAACTTGCTGGTTTGTAGCTTCAGTCTGATTATGCTAGCTTGAAATGACTTCAAATATGTTTGGAATGCTTGCAAATGACTTCTAAGATATCTAAGCATAGGACTAAAAGCAAATGCAACCTTTGTTTGACTTTTCAAATGCATCTATATGAATTCTACAAGATAAATGTACCTACAGCCAATTGGCATTTTTACAAACAATTGGCATGCATACTAATTGATTGGTCATGAATGACATAAACTTGTTCAATTACAACAATATTAAACCAGCAACTTATATCTCCTTATTGCAATAGATTTTTCCAATACAATGCTCATGAAAACAAGACTCTTGGCATTACAATTGATTTTCACAATATATGACAATGCTGGTAATGAAAATGCACCTACAGCTGCAAATACAAACTAATCTATATGCAATGATAGAGGCTAACAAAATAGAGGAACCTGGCCACAAGCAATGCCCTTGATGAAGGATGAAGTAGCAACCACTTGTAATTCAAAGTAACCTCCCTCTAAGCCAAAACGAATTTATCAACCAGCCGCCCCTGTTTCCTGATGTAAATTCAGATATAAAATAATACGCAGCCTCTAAGACCCTCCTTAAGCATCAAACATCCTTGTCTTGAAGCCAAGAGTGGAGCTCCCCTACTTGAGAAAGAAATGGATGCACCTTGTGGCCTCAATGAGTGAAATCGAACCACCTCCACAAGCTGGTAGCAGCGACTGTAAATAAATATCAGAATTTATTATCAACTGATGATGAAGTAAATCGATCCTCCAATAATGTAGATTCAATGCACATGTTATCTCCAGCAATCCTCCAAATCATATCATGCAAAATTGGCCCTTGACCACTAATTTTGCTCAAGTGAAATGACTGAAATGCCACCTCCAACAATGCAACAATATCAGTTGATAGTTTCACAGCCTCAGAGTTGCCAACCAAAGAGAGTTTTCGGTCTCAATGATCGAATGAAGAAATTGGAGAAAGCATAGTCTTCCCCAAATGAAATCAATCAAACAATATTCAACAACCGGATGCTCAACAATGAGCCCTTAAAATCGTTATATACTCTCTTGGAGGAGTTCACACACTTTTCTTGCCAATGTGGGATAAAAGATATATTTCCTACTTTAATTTATTTTAGTGACTTTATGATATAATTATTTTATTTAAGTAACTTTATTAAATTAATTAAATATAAGGTCACCTTATAATATTGATTTATTTGATAACTTTATAAATAATTAACTTAATACCACTTTTTAATTTAATTAAAATAATCAATTAGTTATCCTCATGAAATATCATTATTTTGGACAACTTAATTGATTAATTTAATTAAATTATGCTACTTCCAAAAATGGGGATATTCATAACGAACACACTTGTACGATAAAATTAAAACTTTACAATTCATACATAAAAGTAAGAACAATACCATTTTGATTAAAAAAATTTCTTTTCAAAACATAAATAAGAAACATCTTTTGCATCTTTAAACTATTTCATTTCAAATGAAATTACAAAGCATGAAGAGAAACATACATACATAGCCCGTAGGCTTTTGACACCAATAGAAATAAGAAGGTCCAGGAATTCGTCCTGTCAAGCTTTGGATCATCCGTCGGGTGCTCGTGGAGGAGAAACATCACTCGAGCGTTTTTCCGCCAACCACGGACTTTAATGCGGTCCCCCGCACGATCATTTTTCAATGAACGGCCCTCCCTTCGAAGAAGAGATTGGTTGGGTAACCTTTAATGACTACCAACTGGACATAGTGCTGTGATTCTACAAAACTAGCTTTCGTGCTAACGGCAAATCACAAACTAGGTTGTATTTCGGAATCACGGTGAACTGACAGTGTAGTACAACAACTAAATGGTTCCTTACACTACTTTGGCCAAAGTGTTTACGTTCAACGAAGAACATAGGTCATATGTCACATTCACTAGCCAGGTTCAACTTGACTTAAGGCTATCTTAATTCTACGCGTAGGTTGGTCTATCGGGGTAGTCCGTACCCTAGACTTCCTACAACATCTTACTGTTGGAAAGAAGAATCCATTTAACAAGATACTACAACTGACGCCCTAATTCAGGATATACACATCCTAGGGATACAATAACTTGACTAAGTTGTTTGTATTTAGATGTAGAATATAACTTGCAATTATTCTTGACTCAATCCTAGTAATTATTATTTATACACAAGCATATGCTCATTATATAGAGCCATTTAAACACAATGCAGATTGCTATCCATTAACTAATGTAAAACGTACACCAATGACAACAAAAGCCATGAAAAGACTACATTTATGATAATGGTTAAGAAACTATTATTCTTTTTAATTCAATCTTAAGACAATCAAACTCTTTTCTTTCCAGCCATGACTATAATTCAGAGACCTATCAGATTACTCTGGAATATTAGCAAAATATGTAAAGTAAGAGTTTAGCATGCCTGATTTAGCTTTCCACAAGTTTGGAAGATAGCTCCTTCACTTGCCTTTACTCAGATCACTTTCAGCTTGATTCTTGAAACCAAATACTCAACACAGTAAACGAGCAATTCCTGATTACTCCTCTCTTATTCAAAGATTACTTCAAACCAGCAATTTCAAACTTCTGCTCTCTTGTTCAGAGAATACCTCACATTAACAAAATAACTTAACAATTTCTCTACTATGGCGAATTCACTCTTTAGCTATAAAATGCTCAAGGAAAACTTGACTGTAAATTCGTGTGAGTAAGAATGCCAAACGCAGGTATATATATAGGTTGATTTTAAAACTGATTTCCACCTTCTATGGCGCCAGAACTGCCAGCAGGTTGAAGAATGTTTCAAACCAAAAACGTGTTTCAATATGGTGAGGGTTTCGACCTCCATGTTTGACAGCAAAGAAGCTTATTTCATTTCGAAATTGTTCAGACTGTTAAAAACGTGACAGCTCTCAATCTGGCGCGTTTTTACAGTTAGGTTAATTGCCAAGTTTCCATTTCAGACTTTTTCCTTGCTCAAATGGCGTCCACATTTCCTTCTTTTTGCTAAGCATGAAATATCTCATCTATTTTCTGACGCCTGGCCCTAGTCGCGCGATTTCTCTGCGCGTTTTTCATTTTCCTCAAGCATTTTCGCGTTTTTTTTTTCTTCTTTATTTCGACTTTGTAAATCTTCAATATTTAAATAAAGTTTTCAAAATAAATATGATGCATTTACTAAAGTTCAGATTTGAATATTTCAACGTATTCTTTAAAGAAATCCGCGATTTAGAGAAACTCGCGTTTTTGAGAAATTCGCAATTTTCATTCTTTTCTCTGATTCACATTCTCATTTTATAAAAAAATGTTTAAAATGTTTAATTTACATTTCATTTGATTTTGTCAATTCTTTTATTTAAATATATTTTATATATTCAATTAAAATACTTATATAATATAGTTCTTGTATAATTATTTAAATTATCAATTTAAATAATATTGTATACATTTTAAACTATATTATATTAATATTTTAATATAATATTAAATATATTGAAATACTTATCTTTTTACTAATACATATATATTCATTTACATTATACGTTAAACATGTAAATTTATATATATGTATTCGTATAATTTCAGAGGCAAGATATGTTACTATATATAATTCATTTATCTCGTTAGCTGTGGGTATGTATTCTTGTATATATATCTGTATATATACTACATGTATAAGTATCCATAAATACATTTATATCGACACATACGTATGGCATATCCATCTGCTTAATACGTTTGTATCAACATGAATGTACTTATGGGTACTTGTACATATCGTATTCGTATGTACAAATACACATATCCACCTCTAACCAGAACTTATCATTTATAAGGTTATACTGGCAAGCATCACTTGTTTACACATTCAGAAGAAGACACGACTCCTATTGATACTAGACAAGCCTACGGATGACTTACCTTTAACCAGAACAATGACTTAGCTTACACAGTTCTAAGGTTTGTGTGTGTATGTCCAGTTGGTATCCATTACTGTTTACCCGACCAAGTTCTTCCCCGAGTGATATCTCTCCTCTGTCTCGAGGTACGAACCTGTTTCCTGCAAATCATGACAGGGTAACGGAAGTCATTTGCTCAAGACCAAAGTAATATACATTAAGCATCGTAGAAAGTTAGAACAACATTATTTCATAACTCAATATGCTAATTTCATTCAAGATTTACATCAATAGAAGCATCAGATAAAGAGACAATCATTTAGGATACATCCAATTGATCACAAGAACAATTCAATTTATTCAACAGAAAGATTCAACATTTACAATGTACATCCTATGAATAGTAGCTATACAATCGGGGTGTAACAATTTGATTCGCCCTTGAAATTGCTTGTCCTCAAGCAATTCAATCACTCCACCTGGATCCCACAAGAAGAACTGCATAATTTCCCTGTTACCTCCAAACAATTCCTGTAACACCATCACAAGAACAACTAACTGAACCAGTTGAATCAATTCCATCCCATCATCAAGTGTCATAGGGATATGAGTCTCAGAAGGAAGCAACTCAAAAGACTGATCATATTTGCTTCCAATCTTTGCACAAGGTAAGTTGCCATCCAAACTGTCCAACACATGCGCCACTGAATCGTGCATCTGAAATAAGTCATGTACATGAGAATCAAATGTGAAGTTGTACACACTCCTCACCATGTACACCTCTGAAATCTCCTCAGTGAGTCCTGTTTGCAATCCTGATGCACTGGAAGGATCGCAAATTCTACCATTAATGCTCATCTCATAACTGGAATGAAGTGAGTGATCAACATCTAACTCAAAGGGTGGATTATCATATGAACATGTAGCATCTATCTCGAACAAAGGATTGAAGATCAACTCAGGCTCCTCCTGAACCACCTCGTTCTCCCTCTTCTTGTCCATGCTCCCACAAAAAGAGATAGAATGCAAGCTCCCCTTTGTGATTCCCTTCGACATATATTTCTTGCCATCAACCTCAAATTTCATTTCCATCTTAGGTACATTGAGGGTAAATTCTCCTAAGTCCTAGAGCCATTTCATTCCCAACACTATGTCCATCTCACCCATGTTGATGACATACAAATCCTTCTGTAACTCGTAACCACTCATCAACAAGGTGAGATTATTTACCCGTTTGGTGCATGGAAGGGTGTATCCATCGACAACTCAGTCTCTGAATCCCTCAAAATCCTTGGTCTAAATTCTAAATCTAGTTGCAAAAACCTCATCAATAAAGTTATGTGTTGCTCCTGTATCAAGCATGGCAATGCAACGATGTCCCCCAACTGATCCCCTAAATTTGAAAGTAGTCTCATCTTGTACATTAGCAAGAAATGCCAAAGGACCTGAATCACCAATCTCTGAAGATGCCCTCACATCCTGGTGATCCTCTGAAGCTAGCTGATCTGAATCTGAATCCTCATAATATGCCCACATGATACGGTTGGCTTTGCCCTTAGGCCTCAAAGGGCAATCGCGATCCTTGTTATATGGTTCCTTACACCAATAGTACAATTTCTTTTTAACTCCTCACGTGTCTCCTCATCCACCATGGTTGTTGATTTTTTTCTTATTAGATTGTTGAGTCTCATTACTGGGTGAAGGAACATCCTTATGTGAGCTCTTGCTTTTTGGGGCTGCGAACTCCATACTCCTAGCCTTCTTCATAGCCTCCTGAAGTGAAGGTGAATCAAAGGATTTTATCCATCATCTCATAGGCTCCAATAGGCC
>VDFB02204966.1:0-28045 GCA_007258455.2 Sequoia sempervirens | reverse complement strand
AAAGTTCCTCCCATTCAACTTCATAATTTGTTTTTATTTCCAAATTGTGTGATCCTCCAATCACAAACACACCTGAGGTGTCTTGTAACACATATTGAGAACTTGATGGACCAAGATTATTGTGAGTAGCTCCATCAAAGGTAAGATTTTCATGTGCAAAGGGACATTCCATTTTTCCTCTACATGATTATTTGTTGTGCTATAGAAAAAAGGACCCTTTGCTTGACATGGAAATAATTCATGATAAATTGACTTAATGAGGCTTTTATTTAGTGGTGTGAGTTATTTTTCACATCCACACTAGGTCTTAGACCCTTTAAAATGCATTTAATGATGTCTTGTGAAGATGTTGTGAAGTGTTGTAAAACATTTCCATAGTCTTCTAGACTTTTTTTATTATAATTAATTTAAAAATTCCTTTTTATTCATCATCAAGTCCTATTTTGAAGTGTTGTAAAGCCTTGTAACAAGATTTCACACTTTTATAGGAACAACTTCACTATTTACACCTTTCTTATGCTTTATTTGGCCTCTTTATGCCCTTATAAGGCTTAATTAATTGTATTTTTGAATGTAAACCCAACAAATAACATTAAATATGACTTAATTCCTAACACCCATTTTTAGGTCCTAGGTGGGACCCATTTGGAATGGGTGGCAAATGAGTCCCCCTTCCCTCCAAATTCAAAATATTTTAAATTTCCTTCTGGGTTTTTATTCAAAAACACTTGATGTCACCCTATGATGAGGTATGGATGCATTACTAAGGCACAAGATTGTATAAATATGTGTTTTTATCCTCATTTTACATCTATCCTTCATCTCACACACATTCATTCTTTATTACTCATCCACCAATATTCTCTCTCAAGTCAACCAACTTAGGGTTTTATCATTTTAAGGCATTAAGACATCAATTTCCAGACTTTCAAGGGAGAATCCTCCATGTTTTGGTATATATTTTCAAGATCAAACATGACGGAAAGGTAATCAGCTCCATTATTGCATGTTTCATTCCATTCTTTCATCATTTTGGTTTAATTACCTAAAAGGGGTTTGACCAAGGCAAACCCCCATGCCCTAACATTCAACATCTTCCTCTCTTGTATTGTGTTTTTTCATATTAAGGAATCTTGGAAGCTTGAAAATCATTAAGGATCAAGTTGCAAGGTTCTTCAGGTCTTCCCTTCATTGAAAATGTCAAAATATCAACAAAAAGTGACTTTCAAACCCAAATCTGATAGTTTCAGAAGCGGACACTTATAGAAAGCCAAAGTATATATTGGAAGCTTCAAAATCCACTCTTGAATATTCAAAAATTAAAAAGTGGACCCATTTTACATGGGTGGTGAATGAGTCCCATTTCCAATTTTTTTTTGTTTTCTTCATTTTCTGACACCCTTTTGACAGAAACAAGCTTCAACTTAGTTTACCAGAACTGGGATTGATTCGCCTAGAATGGCGAATGAGTCCCTCCAGGCCTAAAAATCAATATTAGTAGTGTTTCAAAAGAAATTTCCAGCCTTCATCAAGGTTCCAGGTACACACTTTTAGTTTGGTTCAATGTTGTTTAGTTCTGCATTCAATTCTAGGTCTTGTTTCATTACACAATGTATTTTCAAGCATCACTTGTTTCTTAGATTTTGCATTCATATTTAGTCAATTTCATATCTTAGTTGCACTTATATCATCTAATTTATCTCATACAACATCCTATACATCCTAAATTTGAATGAAACCTTAGCATTTTTGGCCCACCTCTCTCCTTTTAGGTGAAAAACCCTAGAAGAGCTAGAGAGTCTTAAGAAACCCAAAAATCTATAGTTCATTTTGGTGAACCTTCTTTTAACACTTTCTTATCTAATTTGGAGTCCATCATCATGGATCTATATTGTATTGACCTTGCATTAGGATTTGCATGATAGGTTTCAAATTTTCCATTCATAAAAAGTGCATTTAGGTTGCATTGATGGCATCTAAATTCATTTAGATTTTCTACAATTCTACATTTCTCATTTAGGTCTACATAATAGCATTCAAAAAGCATCAACATTATCCAATTTAAAAAAAAAACTAACAAAATTCTAGACTAGGACTCATTCCCCACCTTGGGCGAATAAGTGCCTTCTCACCCCTGAAAACCCATTGTACAGAACTCAAAACTCTATTTTTCAGCTTCTATTTGGTGCTTTAACCAATCTATATTAGTTAGTTTCATTTTTTTAGTATGCATTCTATTAAATGTAGCTTCAATTAGCACATTTCATGCATTGTTTAATTTCACTTTTGCATTCACAACATTTCATTTTCATATTGTCACAGTGTGTAAATAGAAAATTAGCTTACTTACAAAATAAAAATTACATTTCCTTTTAATTCATTGAATTTTACTTTATTTCATTTTTCCTCATAGCATTTTTTCTTTCAAATTATATGCTCTTGACTTGATTAAACATGGCTTTTATAAGCATAATATCCCCTCTTATGCATTTGATTTTGAATACAATGAGAACTTTAAAAAACATAATCAAACCATAAATCCAATTCTTAATCTTACATTACCCATTGGTGAGAATGGTAGTGTTGACAATAAAAACAATCATACTTGTTGTTTTCATAATACCTCTCCTATTAGTGACGAAGGTACCTTGCTGCAAGAAGTTACAAGCCTTGAAGGTCTTGATTGTCCATCTTCGTATTCCCTTTTGGAAGGTGTTATACAACAAGAACATGAGATAATAGACACATTCCTAAATATCACCTTACCTAATCTCCATGGTCATGAAAATCAATCTTGTCCATCTGCTAATATCCCTCCTCGATGTAAAGATGATAGATTCATGTTAGAAGACATCTCTATTAAGAATCATGACACTCTTGACCCTCCCTTCTGTAATGCTCCTCTCATTTGGGAAGATCTATTTGACAAACATGGTGATCCTTCTCTTGATGCCTCCCCCACTTGTGATGAAGCTCATTTACAAACATCAAACTTAGATGAACATATCACAAGCTCTCCTAGTCAGGTAGACAACATAGCACATGAGAATGAGACTTTAACAATAATGGGAACTCAACTAACACCTTCTCATAATCATCCCCCTCTTGATACTCCTATCATTGATCATTCCCCTATTAGTAATGAAGTCATTTTGGAAGAACCGATCCCTACTTGTCAAGAATATGTGGCTTATTGTTCTCCTAAAATATTTCCTTCTCTAGGAAAAATATCTTGGTGCTAGAATATGTCAACAATAAAAATGTATCTTCCTTCAATAAAAAGGTGATTGTCAATTTCCATTTCTTAGAGATACATCAAACCAAGACTGCTAAGGTTATGTATGCACAAATTTCAATTAGATCCCCTTTGATCAATGGATCTCATACATTCTCCATGGGACACCCCAATAACCCTATCATTCTCTACCCACCTTCACTCAATACCAACAATTTCACTCAACACACTCATAAATCATCCTCAACAACTAGTGGTTTTGAACATCATCCTTTACCAAACATGCAACAAATAACTACACCTTCACTTAATGTCAATTTCATCTCGTAAAATGCTCATGATTTGAATTTATTTGATTTTATATCTTCCTATATAATGGAGAAAACAAAATATCCCAATCTAAAGAGTCTTGCATAGGTATGAAATCTACTACTAAGAAAGATGTATCTCTAACACCTTCCACAAGATGACCTTCTACCATTAATCAAGAGGATATCTTGTTGAGAATCCTCCAGGATCACTTGATCCCCCTCCCTTCAAGAACTCAAAAGAAATGCTATTGCAAGACTTCATTTTGCACTTATCATAGAGTTCATGGTCACTCCACAAATTAATGTAATTCCTTGAGTTGAAAATACAACATTTTCAGGAGTTTGGTATGCTTCCCTATGTGGGGGAACCTCATTCCTCTAATTGCTATTTATTTTCACTCTCGCATGAATTTCATCAATCATTTCGGCTCACCTTGTCTTGCACTAAGTGGGAGAAAGAGGTTCTCTAACCTTGTCCTCATATGTCACTAGTGGTTGCCTCCTTTGGGTAGTTGTTAACATTTCATGAATAAAGAAGAGCAAGCTTGAGACATGGATGACATGCCTTGAGTTGGCTCACCTATGACATACTTCCTTCTTTCATGATGTAGCTTATCAGAAACATATGACTCGGCATAGGGATTTTTGAGTAATCTCTCATGTCCTCCTCTTCTACTTTAAAGAAATTTCTCACAATATTGGTGTTTACAACTACTTTAAAGTGGGCACATACATCACCACTAACATTTCATTGTGCAATTTTCTTTTTCTTATGATTCCCTCTCTTGGAAACATTAGGTACAATTTTCCCTAGGATAAGACCTTGCACTTGTCCTCTCTTGGAAACAAGATTAGATTGTTTGCACTTATCCTCTCTTGGAGACATTGGACATGATGTTCCCTAAGATGAGACATTGCATGAATCAAGAAAAATCGCTTTGAACAATCCTTACTCTATTCTACATTAACAATGTCTATGAGTGTCAAGCATACAAAATTTTTCTTACTTCATAGAGCCCAAAAATCAATTTCCCTTGTGGTGCCTTGTTAAATTTATTAGGAGGTATAAATTTGATATGGTTGAGTGGGAAGCCCACCTAGTAGCATGACTTTTCCCCATAGCCACCTTTGTGTTTGTGAGTGCATACCAACTAGCATATGTATCTTACCTTTTTTGGCTTTCTCACCCCGCAAACAATCAAAAGTTTTGTGGCCCCAAAGTGAGTATACCTTTGGCCTTCTCACTTGGCAGATAACCAAGAAGTTTTGCTAGCCCAAAGTGAGTGTAAAATTCCCTTCCAAACAATCAGCCTAGATCCGATCCACAACTAGTTGGACAAATGATTTAAGCTTAATTCATCCTTTCTTTTTCATCTTCTTTCTTGCCATTGCATGATTTTGTATCTTGCTGGTTTGAATTAAGCTTTTGCATCCTAGGGCTTATGCAACCTCCTTTGATCTTTTTCATTCTTTGTCATTTTCATCTGTACACTTGGATCTCTCTTGATTATCTACTTTAGTGTGAGTTTGAAGCAAGTTCATCCTCTCACTAAAGTGGGGGCTAAATGTGTCGTAGAAAAAAGGACCCTTTTCTTGACATGGAAATAATTCATGATAAATTGACTTAATGAGGCTTTGATTTAGTGTTGTGAGGTGTTTTTCACATCCACTATAGACCTTAGACCCTTTAAAATGCATTTAATGATGTCTTCTAAAGATGTTGTGAAGTGTTGTAAAACATATCCACACTCTTATAGAATCTTTTTATTATAATTCATTTAAATATTCCTTTCCATTCATTATCAAGTCCTATTTTGAAGTGTTGTAAAGCCTTGTAACAAGATTTCACACTTTTATAGGCACAACTTCACCATTTACACCTTTCTTATGCTTTAGTTGGCCTCTTTATGCCCTTACAAGGCTTAATTAATTGTATTTTTGAATGTAAATCTAACAAACAACATCAAATATGACTTAATTCCTGACACCCATTTTTGGGTCCTAGGTGGGACTGATTCACCATGGGTGGCGAATGAGTCCCCCTTGGCTCTAAATTAAAAATATTTTAAATTTCCTTTCAGCTTTTTATTCATAAACACTTGATGTCGGCCTATGATGATTTATGAATGGGTTACTAAGGCACAAGATTGTATAAATATGTGTTTTTCTCCTCATTTTATGTTTATCCTTCATTTCACACATTCATTCTTCATTATTCACCCACCAATCTTCTCTCTCAAGTCAACCAACTTAGGGCTTTATCATTTCAAGGCATTAAGACATCAATTTTTAGAATTTGAAGGGAAAATCCTCCATGTTTTGCTACATACTTTCAAGTTCAAACATCATGGCAAAGTAATCAGCTAAATTATTTCATCTTTCATTCCATTCTTTCATCATTTTAGTTTAATTACCTAAAAGGGGTTTGACCAAGGCAAACCCCCATGCCCTAACATTCAACATCTTCCTCTCTTGTATTCTGTGTTTGTAGATTTAGGACTCTTGGAAGCTTGGAAATCACTAAGGATCAAGTTTCAAGGTTCTCCAAGTATTCCCTTCATTCAAAAAGTAAAAATATCAACAAAAAAGTGACTTTCAGACCTAAATCTAAAAGTTTCAGAAGGGGACACTTGTAGAAAGCCAAAGTGCATATCAAAAGCTTCAAAATCCACTCTTAAATATTTGGAAATTCAAAAGTGGAATCATTCACCATGGGTGGCGAATGAGTCCCATTTCTAGGTCATTTTTTTTGTTTTCTGCACTTTCTAACACCCTTTTGATAGAAGCAAGGTTTGGCTCAGTTTACCAGAAATGGGATTGATTCACCCAGAATGGTGAATGAGTCCCTTTAGGCCTAAAAATATATATCAGCGGTGTTTCAAAAGCAACTTCCAGTCTTCATAAAAGTTCCAAGTACACATTTTCAATTTGGTTCAATGATGTTTAGTTCTACATTCAATTCTAAGTCTTTTTGTATTACATAATGTGTTTTCAAACATCACTTGTTTCTTAGATTTTACATATATATTTGATCAATTTCATAGATTATTTGCACTTAGATCATCTCATTTAGCTCATACAACATCATATACATCTTAAAATGGAATGAACCTTTAGTATTTTTGGGCCCTATCTCTCTCCTTTTAAGTGAAAAACCCTAGAAGAACTAGAGAAGTCTATAGGAACCAAAAATCTATGGTTCATTTCTATAGACCAATAATCCATTAATGGGAGGTAAAATTTTACTTTTAGTATTGAGGTTTCTTTAGAAATTTTAATTTTTTAGCTATTCATTTTTATTAGCTAGTCATGCTTATTGAAGTTATAAATGTAGATTTTTTTAGTTAAAAAAACAAAAGTAACAACAAATTACTAATCCAATATGCATAATTTTGATTTGAAAGTGTTCATAAGGGAAGGAAACTATAATTTATCCCACACTCACAAAGTGAAAAGTTCACTAGGGGAAATCTATTAGAGAAAATGACCCATATAATGTAGTATTGGTTACATTTGAGAAATAATTTTTTTGTACATAGGTTTAAGGTTGTTATTTGGCCTAGACAATGTGTACTATTTTGGATTTAGCCTGATTTGGCATTGCTACTTTCTCAAGAATGTTTTCCACTTACAGGCACTATCAATTTGTTCGGGTATTATTGGATCTTTTGTTTGGTTTGGTTAAGTTTGGAACTTCTAGCCTAGTCCAAGCCAGTGAGGCCACAACTGGTGGACCTCTTCCAAAAGCATTATCACCTACCTACTTTAATACAAGGGTAAAAGCACAAAGCTATGTCACACTTTTGGCCAAATAAATTGTTTTGAATGAAATATTTTTGGCCAGAAAATTTTCAATCGAATAGGTTTCAACTGACACCAAGTGGCCTATACGTGGCACACAAAATTTTGGTTGAATAAGTTTTGTTTGAATCCCAAAAAAAATATTTTTTTCTTTGCCTCCTTTGAACTTGGCTTTGAAATTGAATTTTTTAATGTGCCAAGTTTCTATAGAAAGGGTTTTGACTGAAACCCTTTCTACTTGGCAACCAACTCAACTTTTTCTAAAATTTTCTAAAACTTTCAACTTCAACTAAGTATTTATTTAGTCAGAATGATTTTTCTACAAAAACAAAAAAATGCCCTTTTGTAGAGTTCGGAGTGGTGAATTCAAATATGTAATTTTTTTAATATTTTGATTAGTTTTAATGTATTTTATTTTTAAAATAATACAAGTAGGTTGTTAAAGTTAAGAAAGAGGTTGATTAGAAATTTTAAAAAAATAGTAAAACATATTAATTTTATTTTTAAAATATATGAGGCACAAGAGGAGAGAGTTTTCTTCAAAATGGTATAACTTTTTTTTTGAAAATGATTTAAAAAATAGACAATAGTTGATAGTGCATGAAAACTATTGAATTATGACAAGTTTGACTTTAAAATGTTATTACAAGAAAAATATACATAAAAAAAATTATTTTTCTTTTTTCTATGCATAATATATTGAAGTTACCTATTTGGAAAAAAACTAAACATGGAGAAATAAAGTTTTTTTCAATTTATTTCTTCACAGCTCGTGAAGTAACTTTTTTCTGAAATTTTCAGCATTCCAAAATTTGTTCTTAAATTGATAAAAAGGGAATGAAAATAATTTTAAAAATATAAAAAATTATAGGAATAAACATTATCAAAAGTTCTACATTTTATTAGTTTACGTAATTTTTAAATTCAAAACATAAAGACCACTTTTATGTGGTCGAAGTTTAATTTTATTTTTCTTATTAGTTGATTCCTTCATAAAGTGTGACACAAGGTTGTGCTTTCACCCAAAAGCAGTCCAAAACTGTGAGCTCAGTAGCCTAGGAGAGGTACAAGGCTTGTGAGCTCAATGGCCTAGTGGGGGCATCAACAGAAAACCAAGCTTTTAACCAATGTACCACACTCTTATTGGTAGGATTATTGGATCTATTATTTTTCAGTTCTATATTTTGTTTTATTCCAATTTTTTTAATAAAAAAGAAAAAGTAGCTCAAGTTCTCAACATTTATACATATCAAAAATTATAGTTTCAAATCCCCAATATTTTTCAATTCTTACTTTTTTATTATTCAGATATAGGGTTTACAATTATCATTTAGGTTTCAAAATTCTTTCACAACTCCATTTGTTTTTCATTTTAATAGTCTGGATTAAATCTGAAATCTTAGACATAGGGCTTCCACTTATAGTTTGGAATAGTGCAGCCACATCTGTGTTCACAATAGTACTTGTTAAGTCCCATTGACCTATAATTCTGGTTAGCTATGGACATTAATACAACTCTCTCTTTCTCTCCCAAATATACTTAACTATCCTTAAAAATGTCGTATTTTAAAATATTATCTAGCCATACATTTTTCATGTTGAACATTCAAATTTTGGTTTTGTTAAATTTTAATATGGCATGTAGTTTATAGAATGATTTTATTGCTCATATATAGTTTGGGTATGCGTAGGATCATCATGGAAAAAATCGGCCCTTAAGTGACAAAAAAATTAGAAAAATCAGAGTTAGGAAACTTGACATAAAAATTTGAATAATTTATCTATATTATTTAAAAAATATGTAAGAATAGAATCTTTATAAAATTGAATCTAGTTTCTAAACTACTAGGTTTGTTTAAAAAATAATAATCTATTTGGTGAAAATTTTAAATTTGAATGCGATTAGTGCTTAAATTTTAGGAAAAAAAATAAAAGAAGTAGGTGTCGATATACCACCTAACCACAATAAAATATTAATATTATTTTATAATATTTTAGATATAAAATAGGATTCATGGCCCAATGTGATGCATATTTTTTGTATTTTTTTCCAAGTAAATAATTAATTATAATTTTTTTATTACAACTTTTTTTAAAATATAAAGCTTCATTATACATGTCAGCCACCTTAACTTGGTCAAAACTTCATGAAATTCATTTTTCTTTTTAATCCTATAGTATGAAAGCATGGGAATGTGATGCATATTTTGGATTCAAAAAATCGATAATATTTAGAAAGTTATAGATGTTTTCAATCAACCTATCAATCAGGACTTTAGTCATAATTTGAATAGAAAATGATTAATAATTACTTATTAAATTCAAAGTAAGCATAATTTATATCAGTGGAAAGCTGAGAATCTACTTTAAAAACCCTTTTCATTTCATCAATTTTGGGAAAAAAATAGTCATCGGCCACATACCCATCATATTGCCACTTTTTGGTCCATCATGATCATGCACATACCAGTTTGCAATTTTCACAACTAATACCAAATCATCAATTGTTGAAAATGATCAAAATTCATTCCAGGTGGAATGTTGGTTTGTAGATTTTGAATTTTGGAGGTTAATTGTAGGTTCCTATACCAGTGCATAATGATGGTTGAAATGGCAATGAAGACATAAATCTTCACTTCACTAGGTTTGGCTCTCAATGAACTATCTTTATGTTACATGTGCCTAATTTTTTGTTGTTTTGTAACTTTTCCTTCCATTATTGTTGTGATGTGGTTTAGAGTAAAGTTCTCAATTGAAGTTGGTCTTTGTAGGTTCACTATATCTGGAAGAGTTGTAGGGGTTATTGGAGGAGAAAGTTGTCCAAAAATAAATGAAGGTTGAATCATCTCCATGAATAGTGAACTAAGTAATAGTGTGTTTATGTCACACGAAGGAAGTTATAACTTCAAAAACATTATTCTAGGTATGCACATTATTGTTATGTTGATTTGCGTGTGTCAAGAATCCATTTTTACTTGCAACAAAACTTGATACTAAGAAGTCTAATATAGTTTGAAGAAAACAAAATTATGCTTCATGATTCTTAATATTTTTACAATAAATCTAGTTTTTCTAAAATGAATAAATAAATGAAAATCATTTGTGAACTGAGATTCTTTTAATTCAATTTTTGGATAAAAAATCCTCTTTTAAGTCATTTGTGATTTATTTCATGTCTTTGTGACAACAAGTCTTCTAAGCATATGAATAAAATGCCATTGTTCTTGCTAATGCTTCTAAAAAATGTTAATTATTTTAACACACACATGCAAGTACTATTTAAGTAAGTAATAGTCATTTTATTATGCAAACAAGGGTAATCATTACCTATGTAATATAATGTGTTATTTTTTTCTTTTTGCAAAAATGTATTGATAAACTCAAAGAAGGGGATAAAGTTAGGGTGTTGGATTCATTTGATGGTGATGTTGTGGGAATTGTGTGGATTCACTCCCTAGATATTGTACATGGAGTCAACTTGAAAGGAACAAGAGATACAAATATAAAAATTTTAAAGGTCACAAGTAACATACCCCTTGGTTATGAAGGAAAAATAGATGGAGTTGTTCATTTGAAAGAGAAAAAGGGAACCTTCACATGAAAACCACTAAAATATTTGAAAAAAATGATATAGTTGAACATGTTTATCATGTACTAGTTGTTTGACAGCTTGGCTCACTACTTTATGCATTATTTTGAATTTGTTGTTTAGGGATCTTAGTTATCATCGTGTGTATATATATATATATATATATATATATATATATAGATATTTGCATTAAAATTTTTATTGTTGATTACCTTCATTTATCATGATGTTGAATCAATCTTTTAATTTGAGCATGTTGTAGCTTGTTCATATGTGTAATATTTTTATTTTCTTTTATGTTTTAGTTCAAGTTTAATATTATGTTAGTTTTTCATTATAAAATTTATGGTATTTAATAAATTATTCATTTCATGACTATATTTACTACCAATTAATAGAAACCAGTAAATAAAAAAGATTAAATTAATGACTAAATAAATGACCAATTAACAACAATCAATGACTAAATTAATGACTAAATCAATGATTAAGTCAATGACCAAATCAATTACTAAATCAATGACTAGATAAATGACTAAAATAGTTTAGTCATAAATTTGGTCATGTTATAAATGACCAGCAATAAACTACTAATGGTCATGTGACCAAAATTAGTCATTCATATACAATTTTTAGTAGTTTACTAGTGCAAGCTAAGCAAGAATAATGAATCTCTGATGGTTGATCAGAGAAAGTATAGATTAATGATTGGAGGACTGCTATATCTAGTTGCTACTAGACTAGATATCATGCATCCAGTTTGTCTTGTGGCTAGATTTTAGGAAGATGCTAAAGAGTTACATGTTGCAATAGTGAAGAGGATATTAAAATACTTAAAGGGAACTCTGGATCATGGTTTGTGGTATCCAATAGATATTGATTTCACTTTGAGTACTTACACAGATGTAGATTGGGATAGTTGTGTAGATAACAAAAAAATTACAAGTGGTGGTGCATTCTTTCTTGGATGTAGATTGGTGTCATAGCTAAGTAAGAAATAAGATTCATTGTCTTTATGTACTACAAAGGAAGAATGCATTGCAACAACATCTTGTTGCACACAAGTGTTGTAAATGAGGAAAATAATGAAGGATATTAGTGGGTATGTGTAGGATCATGATGGGCCAAAAAGTGACGATATGATGGGTATGTGCTTGACAACTTTTTTTACCCAAAATTTATGAAATGAAAGGATTTTAAAGAGATTAGACTTTCCACCAATATAAATTATGCTTTACTTTGAATTTAATTAATAATTATTATTCATTTTTCTATTTGAATTATGACTAAAGTCTTGATTGATAAGGCTAATTGAAAAACATCTATAGCTTTTCAAATGGTATCACATTTTTTTGGATCCAAAACGTAGTGTCACATTTTATGCTTTTTATATATAAGGATTTTTAAAATGAATTTCCTTGAAGTTTTGACCAAGTTAGAATTAATTCCAGGACATGAGTTTATATTTTTGAAGTTGTAAAACACTCATAATTAATTATTTACTTGGAAAAAGGTTACAAAAAATATTCATCACATCAATCCATGAGTCTCTACTTGTATCCTAAAATATTATAAAAAAAATTATCATTTTATTGTGGTTAGGGTGATGGAATAGGACACCTGCTTATTTTCCTAAAATTTAAGTACTACTGCATTGAAATTTCAAATTTTCACCAAATAGATTTTTTTAAAAACTAAACCAGTAGTAGTTTAGAAACTACATTTAATTTGCTAGAGATTCTATTCTTACATATTGTAATAGCCCCCCTCCCCCCCATGTTGCTGATATTCTTCAATACTCTTATGTGTTGGTTTGTACTTGGTTTGTAATGGTACTTAGTTCATTAGATTGGTTGTGTGTGGATTTATAATTTGGTTGGTTATGCTATCGTTTTCTTTAATATTATATGTGGTGATGTGATTATATGGTGCTATGGTTTATGATGTATTTCCTAGTGAGTCTTGGTGAAAGGATGAAGTGGCATCACTCACTCGCAAGTGCCCTGATACCCCACAATTACCTTTCATAGTGTGTTTGCAATGTAGATTTACATGCTACTTGATGTTTGTTTGTATGCAGAAATTATAGGAACAAAGTCTTGATTCCACTTGATTCGGCAGGACAGGGCGAGCAATATATTAACCCAATGGGTATGATGTCAACAAGGGAGTTGATAAGGAAGTGTCCTCATCCCAAGTCCATCACCTCATTGTGATTTTTTTAGTTTTGTGGTCTTGATGTCATCTTTGTCTTAGTATTGGTTGTTGTTGTTTATTTATTTTATTTGTGGTTAGTTAATTTATCTTTATTTTATATGAGATTAATTAATGGTATTTTGTAGATATGATTAATTGTATGTAATTTTAATTTAGTTAAATGTTGGATTTAAAATATTGTAAATTAAAAGATATTTAATTAATTAAAAAGGATAGAGTAATTAATTTAAATAAATAATGTTTGTGATAATTGTAATTGTCTTTTTCAAAATATTAATATTATAAAATCTAAGCATAATATCATGTAAGGATAAGTGTGAAATTAATGAATTTTTAAATAAAATTTGTGATATATGTGTGAGATTTTAAAGCAAGAAAAAGAACTGATGGATGGGTTGGATTTTGTGAAAAAAAAAAAAATATTTATTTTTGCTTATTTTATTGTGGAAAGAGGAAAGCTTCTACACATGTAGAGGAATGGTTTTTGGTTTTGTCTAAAAAAGAAAAAAACAAAAGGTTTTTGTGCTTCTCTGTAAAAATTGTTCTTGGAAGGAAAAATATAATATTGATCCAGAAGTTAGCTGAAGAAGGAATTAGAGAAGGATCTACAAAGGAAATCTAGTTTTGAAAGAGGAAGAAAGGTCACCATGTTTGGATTCGACAACAAATGAAGGAATCCAAGTTATTTTCAATTAATTTATTCTTTTGTTTTGATAGTTCTGTAAGGGAAAATGAATATAATGTCTTCCATATTCAAAATCAATATCTATGTTTTGAAAAAGGTTTTCCTGTTGAAAAATTTCTTGTGTTAAACCTTTAAATCTTCTATAGAAATATATTGAAAAATCTTATTAATTTCTTCAATAAATCTTGTTGCTAAAATTCTTGATTTTAAAGAAAATAAATTTATTAGGGTATTTAAATTGTATACCCATATTTATTCTGTGATTGTAGGAAAATGAATTGGACTGGTTTTCATCCTATTTATTTATTTATTTTGTATTATTTGGGAAAATATATAATTATATATATTGTATATATATATATATATATATATATATATATATATATATATATATATATATATATATATATATATATATATATTTATATTTATATCTATACATGTCATGTACCATGATTTTAAAAATATATATATTCTTTTTTATATGGTACAGATTCTGAGTTTATGTTTTGGAGGAAGAAATAATATATATTAAAATATACATATGGCATTTTGTTTTGATTGAAATTTAATATAATAATAAAAAAATATTTTGCATTGGAGGTGGAGTGGTCAGCTGAAGCCATACCACCCATGGCCCCCTGTGGCAAGTTATACACAACCACCACCACCTGCGCACAGTAGCCGAGAGGGCTATTATACATAGTTGTGTGTGGGCTGCGGCCCTCCCACATTGTGGTACTACGTACCTTAGGCTGAAAGTGGGAATTTTCAATGGTTTTATTACTTTTTAAATTCAACTTTTTTTATATTAAATATATATAAATACATATTAATATTAATATTAATGTTAATGTTAATATATATGTATATATATATTCACTGCTATAAATTACTAAAAGTTTATTTGGGAAATTTATATAAGATGATTTAAATGCATAATTTTAATATATGTTTTATTTTATATATACATATGTATATATGTATATGCACATAAAAGCATATATATATATATATATATATATATATATATATATATATAATATTTTACACATGTTGTGATTATAAATTAATTTGACAGTTTTAAAGTTTGTAATGTTATAGTTTAATTGAGAAAATTGTAAAGAAACCTTGTGATTTAAATTAAATTAAATATTCTTGTGTAATTAATTTATTTATTTGGTGAAATTATTGTGTATTGAAATGTAAGGCATTGTTTTACTCTCGAGATTATTCATTCAATCAATTGTGGTTTTCTCTTTATTGGATTTGCATCATGTGGGAAAACCCTTGAGTTAGTTTATCTTTCTTTAGGAGCTTAAGTTGTTTGTTTGGAACTTCCAAAGGTGGGAAAATTGATGTTTATGTTTGATCTTGTAATTTGATACTTGGCCCTATGTTTTGGCTATAGTTGTGACTTGAGTTTACACATGGGTTGTACCATTTTATGGATGTGTTTCATATGATTTTGGTGAGATGTTTTTAATCATGAATGTTCCATTTGTTGGTTCAGTGTTCTTGTGGTACAACTCCTTGGTGTTAGATTTTATGTTTTGGGTTCTAGAAAGAGTGGCTCTACGTCGGGGCCAATGTGCAAAGGGGTTGTTAGGGTAACCAAGGTTAGAGTTAAAGTCATAAGTGATAACCTAAGTAAATAATTAGGAGGTGGGTAGTTAAAGACTAATAAGATGATTATAGATGCCTCATCCACCTGTTAGTGCTATCATAGGCTTAGGGTGGGATGAGAAGGCCATGGTTGGCATGATCATTGCCTCATCTTCACAAGACGTTAATGGTTCTGCATGAGTAACCCTATGGAGTGGCACCTTAAGATAGGCTATCAGGAGAACCATAGATGGATGTAGTACCTTGTGTTAGGTTGTCTGGATAATCCATGTGAGGCCATGCGATGACACTCTCCTCTAGCATTCCTTTTCAGTTTTTTTATTGAAATCCTCTAGAAGTGGTCTATTGTTATGTTTTGGTGATTTGTTGTTATGTTTTGTGAGTGATCTTTCAATATTATATTTCTTTGTGGTCTCTTGCTTTTCATGTTTGGAGTTTAGTCTTGTGTTACTATTTGAATGTGCTTGGTCAAGGATCCTTCCTTATTTACTCCTAGCATGAGGGTGGTTGGGTGGAACATGCTATGCACCCCGTTGGGTCCCATTACGATGCAGTTGTACCATTTAATGTAGAGTTTTGCTAATACAGTTTGATCCTGAGTTTATATGTTACCAGATATATATTTGTACTCCAGATGTATTATATGTATTCATGTATCACTCCCACATATGTTGGGAAGACCTATGATGTAATTATTTATATGTGTTCATTGAGATGTACTATCAGACTGATGTAATGTATTATCATACCATGTAAATCATTCTTGAACTACCATTTGTTATACTGTTAATGTTATGTTGTATCTGTGGAAATATGTACTTAATATCTCCATCTTTAATTTATTGTAATTTGCACGTGTGGTTTTACATGGATTATTCTTGTCACATTGTTTATCATTTATTAGTGTTTAAAATTGAAGTTAAGTGAATGAATGGGTTAGCTACATAATGTCACCTTGTGTACACCAAAGGACTTAGGTGTTTAATTTGTAATCTTTTAAATTTAACGTATACAATAATTTATACACTTTAATAGTTTAAAAAATAATAATTTTACCATAAATGTTAGAAGTATTATTTTTTTTGGGGTTGTGGTGGGGCATTATACATATTTTTGAAATAATATAGATAACTTACTCAATCTTTTATGTCAAATTCCTAACTCTAATTTTTCTAAATTTTTCACCACTTAAGGGCCTGATTTTTCCATGATGAACCAATTTATATCTTTTTGTGATAATACAAGTGCTATCGATATTTCAAGAATCTTGTAATGTATTCAAGTACAAAATATATCTCAATCTAGTATCAATTTATGAGAGAGAATTTTGTACAGAATGAATTGAAGCTTGCACTTGTGCTTACAAAGGATTAGGTTGTTGATATTCACTAAGGATCTTCCTAAGGGTACTTTTGAGTATCTTCGAGAGAAGTTGGGGCTGATCACCTCTCCTTATTTGAAATAGATGCATAAGGGGATGCATCATTCCAGTGAATTTCAAGATTCATTCTTTGGTCTAGACTAATGTTGGCAGAGGGAGTAGGTAGTGGCATTATTGCTTATTGTAGTTAGAAAGAGTGAGTGTCTTCATCATGTAGTGGTTGTTGATTAATATTATACATGGTGTGTGCTCCTAAGGTAGAGTATACTGAGTAGTGAAGGAAATACAATTGTAGAGAAATTGTGAGAAGGTTGAATGATGTCAAAGGAGACATGTAAGTAATGCAAACCTTTTTGTAGTGTCAAAAAAAGTAACCCTTTTCACACCTAACTTGGGAATAATTGATATATAATTAACCTAATAATTCCTTGGTTTAGTGTTGTAATGTGGTGTACACATTCAAATTAATCTAGGGCCCATTTTTAATAAAATATACTTAAAGTGTACCTTATTCATGGTGTTGCAAAGTGTTGTATTACACTTTCACACTTATATAGGGTTTCATTAATTAATTATGGTTAATTGAGCTTAATTATCCCTTTTAATTCAAATTTAAGGATTATTAATGACACCTTCCAAAGGATCTATCTCAACACCCAATAATCAAATTGCATTAACATTTAATTTGGAAAAATCAAGGTTCTAGAAAATGGTGCTAGGACCCATTCACCTTTAGTGCGAATGGGTCCTCTCCACATAGGACAACCCTTTCTATCCATTTTTGAGGTGGGTTTTTGATGCTCTTTCAACCCCCCGAAGCAAGGTCCTAGAAACTTGTGTTAGGACCCATTCACCTTTAGTAGTGAATGGGTCCTCCTCACACAGTACCCCCCTTTTTTAATTTAATTTTGGATGGATCATAATGATTTTCAAACCTAGATCTAGTGTTGGCTTGAATTATTTAAATTTTAGGGTTAATCTCTAGATTTACTATAAATATGGGGTTAATTCACATAGTTTCTCCTAGGAACTTTGAGTATTCATGCATTATAGAAAATTTTAGTTCACAAGAGCATTAGAAGATAATTTCAAAGGAATTCAAGGGAAGATTAGTGATGTCTTATTGTATCAATTCAAAGTAATTTCATCATGTCAAAGGTATAGTGCATTCATGCATGTGTTGTTGAGCTAAGATTATGGATGTAGCATTAAAGATCTACTTGCAAGCATTGTTTCATATCTTATTTTAGATCAAGATCTACATTATTTATGGCCACCACATGATAGTTTGAATATTTACATTCCAAGACAGCTTCCAAGGTATCAACATTCCATTATTTCATGTTTCATGCTTCAATTTCATTATTTCATCATTTGGTTTAATTAACTAAAAGGAGTTTGACCGACACAAACCCCTATTAACTAATTAAAAAAAAAATCTTCTCTTGAATGTGTGTTTTTAGATATATAGGTTGAAGATCAAGTGGAGAAAAAATTGGTAGAAGAATTTTCAAAGTTGTCAAGTCTCAAAGTTGTCATCTACATTGCAAGATCACGAAAAGAACCCTACAAAAAACTTGGGAACTGATAGTGCAAAAATTGAAGTATAAAACCCAAAAGTTAGTTTCCCAAAACCCTAAAAGGACCCATTTTCTGCTAAAGATGAATGAGTCCTCACTGAGGCCTAAATTAGTGAAAACATGGGATCTATGAGTGTAGACTAAGAGAAATACAACCTAGAAATTAGTTTTTGGAACCCAAACAGGGACACATTCACCACTAAAGGAAAATGAGTCCTTTGTGGCCTAAAAAACAACAATTTTTCTATAAGGTGCACACCATTCTAGCCTCTCAAAACTCTCCTTTTTGTTTCTATAACAATTAGGATTCTTTTCTAATTTTTATTTTGACATTTTGGCCCTCATAATTGAATCAAACACACAGCTAATGAAAATTAGGTTCACCATTGATACCCTATTGACGGTGAACCTCTTTTTCTATGTTTCATTTTGGTTAACCTAACTCATTGAACATTACAATAATATGATTTGGAAGTATTTCATTGCATCCTAGGTTAGATCATGCATTCATTTGCATCTAATTTATATTCAATTATATCTCATTTAGGGTTAAGAATTGCATTGTTTTGCATTATCTAAATATAGAAAATACAAAAATAAATTAGTCATATTGTATATCATTTATATCTCATATAATTGTATTTCAAAATCAAAACAACATTACATTTCAAATTAGTTATTTGCATTCATCACTTTATTGCATTTTCACATTGCATTTCTAGAAAAATTGAAATTGAAAGTTACTGTCATAGACCTGGAAATTGAAAGAAATTGTTGAAAGCTTGAAAATCATTCAAAAATAGTTACAAAACCCTAATCAAGGACCCATTCGCCTTTAATAGTAAATGAGTCCCTGATTAGGATGGGCCTGAAATTTTTGGCATTTGAAAAGAATCAAAAAACACTTAGGAATTAATCAAAACATTTCAAAAATCCTTATCCAAAACCCATTCACACTTACTAGTGAATAAGTCCCTGATAGATCTTGATCTGCATTTTCTAGAAATTGAAATCTCGGTTTTAGGCTTTTTTTGGTTGATGTTACTTTCCTGTTTTAGTTTTTTGATTTTTTGTTTCATTAAATTCATCAAATCTAGCTTAAGTTGCTCCATTAAGTGCATTATAAAAATTTAAAATGGCATTTACAACATTTCATTTTCATATTGTTACATAGCATAATCAATGAATTATCATTTAAAAATTACATTATCCTTTTTCATTTTGACCCATCGGTGTTGCATTTCAAATTTGTAAGAAAATCATTACATCACATTTTCACTACAAAAATCTATGGTTACCATACTTTATGTTCTATTTTTAGATATTGTTGAGTACTATAAGAAATTTTTGTTATGTGCATATGAATATGAAGTCCTCTCCCCTCTCTTTTTGTTTGACATTGATTCCTCTCATAGTATCCCTCCTATGAGTGAGATTAGTCTAATGAAAAAGAATACAACCTTGGGTAATCATAAAAATGATATTCATTCTTCCTCTAATATCTCTCCTAGTTCTTAAGATATTTTGGTGTTAGAAGAATCAATCAATGATATTTTTGAGAACCCTATATGTTTCCCTCCTCTTACCTCTCTTATTAAGCAAGACATTGATAAACAAGAGAACACAGCCATAGGTAATCATGATGATCACATAACACAACATGAAGAGACCATTGAAACCTACCTACATAATACTTAAATTAGTCTACATTCATCTCCTAACATTTTCCCCTCTTTTGATGAGGATATGTTGGTGTTAGATAATAAAATCTTTAAGATCTATGACAACCCCCTTTATGTTTCTTCCCCTACCTATCCTATATAATTTTGGAAGACATTCTAGGAAATAGGAATGTAATTATAGATAATCATGATAATCACATTGGTTCTTCTCCTAATATCCTTCCTAGTTATGAAGAATATAGTTTAGTGTTAGAAGATACACTTGAAAGTCCTGAAAATCTCATTTCTCCCTTTCCTAATGCTCCTACCATTTGGAGAGACCTATTCGAACAAAAATATTAATCATTTGTAAGCATGAAAATGATAGTTGTCCTTATTTTTATCCCTCACCTATTTTTGATGAAATTACTTTACAAAATATAACCATGTCATGTGATGAACATCTTGATATTATGGCACAAGAGAATGAGACCTTAGAGAAAAAGGATGAAATTATAGACAATCATAAGAATCAAGTTGGGCCTTCTCTTAATATCTCTACTATTGTTAAAGAAAATATTTTTGGTTGATGAGAGCTACACGATTCCCATTGCCTCTCTTCCCCTAGGAAAAAAACATTATTGAACAAGAGAATTTCATCATTGATAAGCAAGACAATCCAAGCATTGATAACTCCCTTGTGATGAAGTCATTTCAAAAGAAGCAACCTTTGAATTTAATGAACATATAATTTTTAGTTCTCCTAAAAACTCTCCTCCTAGGGAGGATATCGTGGTGCAATAAAGTGACAATATTAACAATAGTGATATGGTTTCCTTGGGTGATGGTGAAAGGATGACACTTGATTCCCCTTTATTAAAAGACTTCAAACTGAAACCGTTGAAGTTATGAATGCACAATTGTCTATTAAATTTCCATTGATTATTGGACCTCCTACATACCTTCTACAACATCATAAGAATTCTTTAATTATTTACCCACCCTCACAATGGCCACAAGTTCAAAACAAACCTATTCTTATCCTTGAACCACTAAAAAACAAGTCTTCATCTGATGAAGGTATTACTTCACAACTAACATGTTATAATATTGTTGCACATACCTACAATCCAAGGAAGAATATGTAACAACAAACAACTCATGTATCATTACCCTTGTCTAACCCTATCTTGCTTAGTTCTCTTTGCTTACCCATGAAAATGAAAATGAATACGATCTTGTCGAACAACATAAGAACACTCTCTCTAAGATATCCCTATGGGAACTTCTTCAAACATCACCTAGTTATCATAGCATGGTTCAAATGTCCTTGCAACAAGTTATGATTCCTCCTAACACTAATTCAAACAATGTGGCAGTGCTAGTCCAAGGAATGAATGAGATGAAATTAGACATTTTCTTTCACCATAGTAAGTTGCCTCCCTTAGAAATTCAAAAAAAAAATGAATCCTTCAATATAATATTCTAGGTTAATCAAATCACAATAAAATGAACCCTTGAACTGACAATGGTTTAGCCTTGAACATGTGGAGTGTGAGCCTTTTGGAAAATATCAAAATGAGTAGGAGCAATATTAAAACTAATTCTTTTTCTATCTATGGATTTGATAATATAGGAAAACAACTGTTTGAAGTGATCACATTACCTATTAAAGTTAGAAAAGTACCATTACAAACTCTGGTCCACATTATGCCTAATGATCTTTCTTACAATATCGTCTTAGGTAGACATTGGATTCATGAAATGAATGGAGTTCCTTCTACCTTGCATCATGTAATGAAGTATGTCTATAACAACAAGATTTACATGCTAAAAGTTGATCCTGAACCTAAAAGTTGCTTGATTACCAAGAGAGAAAGATGAAATTTGGAATTAGCTACAAAAAATGAAGTTAGAAAGGAAGAACACAAGAAGAAAATTGATGAAATCACTAAGCTATTGGAAGATAATTAGGGTTCCTTTGATTTCATACCAACATTCATGGGTGAATACAAGGTCATCAAAAAATAGTCTAGAAAGGGAAAAGAAAAAGCAGTAATATCAACACAAAATTTGAAAGCATCCACCTCAACCAATTTAGAAAATCAAGCCAGTTACACAACAAATTTTGACAAAGTTAATTATGAACAACCACCAAATCCTAACAAAATGAAAAATCTTCATGGAAGACATTATGAACTTATGAGAAAAATTGGTTATAGTGTAAAAGGATTTGGTGCTAGATAACAAGCTATTTATGTCCCTATAGAGCCTAACATGCAAGAAACAACTCCCGGTCTTGGTTATTTTCCTTTGATAGAGATAAAAGCATCAAAAATGCCTTCACTTATTATCAACACTCCTACAAAATATTCTTCCAAGACAAGTTTAACTTTGGTGCATCCTGAACGAATAGATACGACATGTGGAAATATTTCATTAGATATGCATACAATTGATATTTTTTATACTCATCATAATCAATAATAATAGTTGTTGCTCCTTACCATGTAATAGTTGTAGGATCATAAGATACTCACTATTGCATTTTTTACATTCATTGTAAATCATTTCCTTATCACAATGAGTGACAGATTACCATCATCCATCCTTGACTCACTCTTGTCCCGCACTCAGTGGAGGAAAGGGGTTAGGTTTCTTTTTCCTCCTATGTCACTTGTAGTTGTCTATTGTGGCTAGTTGACCACCTTCCATGTATATATAAGAGAAAGCTTTGGATGTGGACGAAATTCAGCTTGCATGTGACATACTTTTCTTTCTAGGTTTAGCATTGTATATTTAGGGGAAACTTTTCCTTACTATTTCATGGTGTAGCTTAATTTCAGAAACATATGACTTGGAATAGGGGTTTTTAGGAAAGGTCTCATTTCTTAGGAGAAAACATTGGCTACTTTAAAGCAATTTCTCATAGTAATGGTGTTAGCAACCACTTTAAATTGGGGGAATACATCGATGACATATTTTTTCATATTTCATGGTGTGATATTATTATTTTTTGTGATTTTTCCTTTTATTGGTGGTATTATTAGCTTTGATGTCCTCCAAGAGTGTGATATTTCTAAGCATACAATCTCCCTTTGTGGCATGATGCGAAGTGAGATGCATCCCATAAGTGGCAATCTGATACTCTTTGAATTGTCCTCTCTTGGAGATAGTAGGCACAATGTTCCCTAAGAAGAAGACCTTACATGAACAAAACAAAATCCCCTTTAACAAAAAAATACAGACATGACATTCAAAAGCATACAAAGCATTACATTGTGATTCCTTATCGAAGTTGTCAGGAGGATGACTTTAGTATGGTATGGGAGGATAATATGATTCTCTCATTTGACACTTCATTGGGATAACTCACCTAGTGGATAGACTAAGGTTCCACTACCCCATTGTGAGCTTATTAGGATAACTCACCTAGTAGACACGCTAAGGTTCCACTACCCCAGAGTGAGTAGCGTATGTTAAAAACAAATAACCCCTTTCCACTTTCTCTTGTAATTTTTGTACTTGATCCTCTTTTTTCTTTGTTTTTCTTAGCCTTTGTTAGGGTATGACTATGTACCTTTGCTATTACTACTGAACCATAGATTTTTGGGTTTCATATAGACTTCTCTAGCTCTTCTAGGGTTTTTCACCTAAAAGGAGAGAGATAGGTCCCAAAAATGCCAAGGGTTCATTCAAATTAAGTTATGTATGATGTTATCTAAGCTAAATGAGATGAACTAAGTGCAATTAGATGATCTTTAATGACTGGTTATGAATACAAAACTAATGAAACACATGGTTTTTGAAAACACATTGTGATATGCAAAAAGATGAAATAAATGTAATAAATGTAAAATAGGAACTATGCACCTGAAAGAGGTTGTATTCAACAATTTTTCAACCTATTCTTCAATGATTTCCAAGCCTTCAAAGTATCTAAATCGACAAAAAAACAAAGAAAGAAAGAGAAATGTTGAATGTTATAGGATAGGGGTTTGCCTTGGTCAAACCTCTTTTAGGTAATTCAACCAAATGAAGAAATAAGATGAAGCATGAACATGAAATAGTGGAATTAGTACCTTGCAATGATGATGGATCTTGAATTGCTACAACAATGGATGGAAATTCTTGCTCTAGAATGTTATCTTGAATGCTTGACTCTTGCTTGCTTGACTTGATGATATGGATGAATTATGAATGAATTACTTGGATTGCTTGTATAATGGATGGATGAAAGGTCTCCTTTTATAGAGGAGAGTTGAGAATAAGGATTATGATAAAAGTAAAGGATTAAATTAGAGAATAACTTAATCAAGGGTGGAGGTTAATTGACAGAAGAAAGACATCGATAGATAAGAATAACTTGAGATGGAAGATAAGATTAGCACAAAAAATGAGGTTGTTGGAGAAAATTGTTTAATAAAAATTATTTTAATTTAGGTGGCCAACATAGAAGAAATAAATAAAATATTAATTCTATTTATTTAAAAAGAAAGGTTGGGACAAATATGGGTATGTGCAGGATCATCATGGAAAAAATAGGCCCTTAAGTAACAAAAAAATTAGAAAAATCAGAGTTAGGCAACTTGACGTAAAATTTTGAATAAGTTATCTATATTATTTCAAAAATATGGAATAATAGAATTTTTAGAAAATTGAATTTAGTTTCTAAACTACTTGGTTTTTTTTAAAACAATAAATCTATTTGGTGAAAATTTGAAATTTCAATGCAGTAGTACTTAAATTTCAAGGAAAAAATAAGAAGTAGGTGTTTGTCTGACCACCTTAACCACAATAAAATGATAATATTTTTTAATAATATTTTAGATATAAGTAGAGGACTCATGTCCTAATGTGATGCATATTTTTTTGTATTTTTTTTCTAAGTAAATAATTAATTATGAATTTTTTATTATAACTTTTAAAAAATATAAAAAACTTGTATATCTAACCACCTTAACTTAGTCAAAACTTCATGAAATTTAATTTTTCTTTTTAAATCCTATAGTTTTCAAAGAATAGAATGTGACACATGTTTTGGATTCAAAAAATGTGATACCATTTGAAAGCTATAAATATTTTTTAATTAGTCTATAGATCAATCAGGACTTTAGTTGTAATTTGAATAGAAAATGATTAATAATTACTTATTAAATTCAAAGTAAAGCATAATTTATATTAGTGTAAAGCTTAGAATCTCCTTTAAAAACCCTTTTCATTTCATCAATTTTGGGTAAAAAAAATTCGTCAGCCACATACCCATCAAATTGCCACTTTTTGGCCCATCATGATCCTACACATAGCAAAATAATTAAAAATAATTATTTAATTATAGAGGGAAGGTATGATGCTAAAAATTAAATAATTAAAAATAATTATTTAATGGAGAGGGGAGAAATAAAAAATAATTACTTAATTGGGGAGATAAAGAAAGGATAAATAATTAAATAAATATAGCATTTATTTAATAATAGAGAGAAAATGATAATGAATAATTAAATGATTATAATAATTATTTAATTATAGAAGAAGAGGGAAAACTAACTTTTGAATTAAAATAATATTTAATTTAAAAGTGGGGGAAAAGGACTAAATATTAAATAATTTAAAATAATTATTTAATATTGGAGGGAATGTGAGGAATAATTAAATAAATAATATTTATTTAATTATAAAAGAAAAGGGTAATGAATAATTAGATAATTTAAAATAATTATTTAATTATAGAAGAAGAGGGAAAAGCTAACTTTTGAATTAAAATAATATTTAATTCAAAAGTGGGGGGCGGAAAGGACCATTAGATTTAAATGCTTAATAAAAGTCTAGAAAAGTGTCAAAGTGATTTGCAACACTTTACAACACCTTTACAAGACATGTATTTTATTCATTTTGCTAGGGCCCAATACCTAATGTGGATGTGTAAAACACCTCACAACACTAGACCAAGGCGAAATTAAGTCCAATTTATCATTAATTATTCCAAAACCAAGTAAGGTATACACTTTTTGGTGACACAACTACATACTTAAGTGTCTTGAATGTCTACTTTAGTGTGAAGAAAAGAAACCCTTTTTCATACTTAGGAATAATTGATATATAATTAACCTAATAATGCCTCGGTTTAGTGTTGTAGTGTTTTGTACACATTCACATTAATCTAGGGCCTATTTTTAACAAAATATACTTAAATTGTACCTTATTTATGGTGTTATAAAGTTTTGCATTACACTTTGACACTTATCTTGGGTTTAATTAATCAATTATGGTTAATTGAGCTTAATTACCCCCTTTAATTCAAATGCAAGCCTTATTATTGACACCTTCTGAAGGATCTATCCCGACACCCAATAATCAAATTGCATAAAATTTAATTTTGAAAAATCAAGGTCAAAAAAATGGTGCTATGACCTATTCACCTTTAGTGGCGAATTGGTTGATGCAGGAGCATCTAGTGGTGTAAGGGCAATCTTGCATCACCCAAAAATAGTTAAATTTTAAGTTTCTCGGTTTCTAGATGTTTTTACATTTTTGAATACCCTTTTCATTATAATGAAATTCTCAATTTACAGTTTTTATTTTCTATTCTTGGGTTGAAAGATATTGCAGTTTTAGTTGCCCAGATTTGCACCTAAAAATATTCCAAGTTAGATTTGAGGCACTTAGAGTTGCCGGATCATCCCTGAAACTTGCCAAAATTGGCATAGTGGATTTTGAGTGCGTTCTTGACTTCGAGACCTTTCCAACGGTTCAAACGGTTCGCGAATCAGAGCCTCAGATCAAAAGTTATGGCCCTGGGAAGTTGGCACACTTTATAGAAGATACAATTGCAAATGTTCTTTTGAAATTTGAACTTCAAGTTGTAATTTTCGGCACCAGACTAGCTAAACTCAAATTTTAATGTTGTTTTGGCTGCAAACTAAAGAGGAGCTCTATTTATGGGCGGGTTTCTTATATTTTTAGGTAACTTTTGGGTACAAGCTCGCATATTGTGAAAAGGGTCATTCTATAGCTTTCTGTAACTTGCATGTGTTGTAAAACTTGGGGATTTGAGATCCTCTGCATGTAAGAAGTTTCATTTTCTAAATAATAAAATTATTCTCTTGTTTGTGGGTTATTTTCTATGTCTCGGGTTGTGCCCTCATCAAGTGGTATCAGAGCGAGGTTTTCTTGATCATGTGGATAGATCACCGATCGTGAGGAAATTCACACTAGGACCGTGGTTGTGGGTCGAGGTCAAGAAAGATGCCTCCAAGAGTGATGCCTGGTAGGCATGGTGGTGCCAGAGGTGGTCAAGGTGGTAGAAATGTTGGTGGAAGAGATGCACTAGCAGCCCTCCAAAGACAAATTGATGCATTACAAGAGCAGGTGAGGAGAGGGTTAAACTTGAGGGAGGAAAGTGAGGATGAAGGAGAGGAAGAAGGTTCAAATGTAGCAGAGGAAGAAGAAGTAATTGATCCAGACCAAATACGGCTAATAAGGGCCATTTCAAAGATCGGGAAAAGACCCAGAGCAGAAGTCCCCAGTTATTTTGGATGTCTGAACCCAAAAGAGTTGATCGACTGGATCAATGAGCTAGAAGAATATTTTGAGTATGAGGAAATAGAGGACCCAGATCGGGTTAAGTTTGCGAAAATGAAGTTGAAGGGCCATGCCAATATTTGGTGGAAAGAGGTCCAGTTGGAAAGAAATCAAAGAGGAAAAGGAAATATCACCAGATGGGATGGCATGGTAGAGAAACTGAAGAAGCAGCTCATACCAGTGGACTACGAGTTAGATGTGTTGAAGAAATTGCAAGGGTTGAAGCAAGGAAGTAGGTCTGTGAAAGAATATACTGAATATTTTCACAAGATAATCATCAGAACGGGCCACAGAGGCTAATAAGGAGAAGGTAGCCCGATATCTTAATGGGTTATGACCGAGCATTCAGGAGGAGTTAAGCCTAGTCAGAATGACCAC
>VDFB02204965.1:0-16606 GCA_007258455.2 Sequoia sempervirens | reverse complement strand
GCTAAGTCATCATAAGTTTCACACTTTGGCACACTTTTTTAAGTCATATTAAATCTTCCTATGTCTAATTGCTAGGATATTTTTGGTATGTTTTAAGATAGGATGATTGATGAAAGCGCTCAAAGACTAGCCTTCTCCATGGTATCTAGGTACACATAGCAATGGTCTTCTCTTATACAGTTGGACATGATTTAAATAACTTAGTTGGGAATTATTCATTTAACCTAAGGTTTTCTCATAATGCCATCATTGGAAAAGTATGATCAAATTCTTCTATTATGAAGAATTGGTCTATGTGCCTCTAGTAATCACTATAAATGTTTGTAAGGATAAAATGACTAATTGAATCAAGTAGGAGAGAATCAACTTTGAGTTCTTCAAAGATTATATTCCTCTATTCATAATTTTTAAGGGTTGTGTGTGGAGGAGGTTATCACTACCAAGAAGGGAGGAGACCTTTCCTTGTATTCTTTTATAATTTTCATTATTATTATTTATTTTACTCTTACATTTACAAATACACATACATATGCATTTACTATTTTTATTTATTTCTCATGTAGTTTAATAGTTTGATTGATTTCATATTATATGTGTTGAAGACTTTATAATTTCAATTACATTAATTTATGGATATGTTGTATCTATAACATTACAAAAATATATGCTCTTTGCATTTACACTTGCATTTAGAATACACATTTATATATATAGATATAGATTTCTTTAATGATATGTTGCATTTATTGTTCGCTGAGAGCATCCAGTAATTACATTTACATTTACATTTAAAAATACATATACATACATACATACATACATACATACATACATATATATATCTCTGTGTATGTGTGTGTGTATGTGTGTGTGTGCGTGTGTGTTTGTGTATGTATATTATTTATATTCAGTATTCAGAAACAACCCATTAGGTCTGTACATGGATAAAAATTCATAAAATCATATCTCACATACATGTTTTGTTGAAACCTAGGCTTGAACCTCTCATTTCACATGATTTTCTTCACAAAACTATTGAGGACAACAGCTATACCTTCTTTATTTCTCATCCTACGTCCTATTCATGCATCTTAAAATTACAATAGAATCCATGGGGCCTCTTACACAAGCTACAGTAATCACAAAAAGTGTAGGAGCCCCTTTATATCATGTTTGGACTACAAAACCCTCAAAAATAGGGTAACTCAGATTATAATTTGTTGGTGAGCTGTATGGACAAAATCATTAACACCAACTCATTCTTGGAATCTTTTGAAAGAGAAGCGAATCAGGTGGTAGTTAACTACAAACCTTATAGTGTCAAGGGGAATGAGGTGATCAATTATATTTTCCAATTGATGAAGAGTACCAAAAATGGGTAAATGTATATTTAATTGAGGAAGAGTGAAAAGGAGTAGGCTGCTAACGGTTGACAAATCAGCTATTGCAGTTACAACAGATTCCAGTTTTTTTTTTGGTGACAGTCTAGGCACGAAATTCTTGAAGTTTTTTTTTGCTGCATTAACCATTCTTAGCGGGCATGATGAACAAGAAGATTCTCTGGGGAGATTGTTGTTGTAACAAATTTTTGGAATATCACAAGGCGGTCCAATTGGCTAGTGACACATGTGCTTTCTGGCACGATGCTTGTTTGCTCCTTCTTTTTCTATAAGAAGGATTTCAAGTCCAAAAGTACGGGTTAGCAAGTTAGATATTTTTGGTCGAGTCTAGATGAAGTTGCAGAGAAAATTGTCAAGTCTGATGGTTTTAGGGAAAATGCAATTTAGGTTTTAAGTCATTCTGTAGTAGGTTTTGAATTCATGGGGATTTCATGTTTTATGATAGTATTGGCATTTGAATTGATATGATTAATTCAAACTTATGTCTCTCCATTGTACAAGCATATATGAATTTTGAATAAAATGATCAAGGGTTGTTTCGTTCATCTCACTGTTGTGGTGTGTATGATTCTTGTTTTAGGTTTAATTCAAGGAATTAATTCACAAATGCTTGGAAATGGGACCAGGTGGATATGTTCTGTATAAGGATTTGATAAGTAGTATTGGGTTAGAATATATATTGATGAGATTGTAAAGCAATGTTATCAAGGATCTTATATGTTATGTGTTAAATCTGTCATAAATCCTTAGATGCTTATAAATTTGACTCTTCCAATGTATATATGACACTGATCTAAGTTGTACTTAT
The DNA here is from genome assembly GCA_007258455.2 of Sequoia sempervirens. NCBI lineage: Eukaryota > Viridiplantae > Streptophyta > Pinopsida > Cupressales > Cupressaceae > Sequoia > Sequoia sempervirens. Next base: position 14,398 of record VDFB02204965.1, on the reverse strand, counting down.
TCGTATGGTTCAGTATTTGTTTTCCTTTACCCATAGCTTGCTACAAATTGCAAATCAATGACTATCTTCTATTGTGAAATGTTGTAGTTATCTCATGCTCCAAATAGTTGATATTATTGATAAACAACCAATTCTATTCGGTATTATCCTATTATGCTGAGCTATTAAATGAGATTATCTATTGTTATTAATGCTATTTATGATGATGGTGTAAAGGTTGTAAATGAATTAATGGATCACCCTCCTGGGTCTTGCAGAGCCCAAAGTGTAGGAGGTCTTTCAAATCCTCGTTAGTTGGTCCAGGTCCTAAGAGCTGCCCTTTATTGGAATTGGCAATTCCATAGGTAGATTAGAAGATCAACCTACTTACCATAAAAAAAACACCTTGCATATGTTTGTGGTGGAGGTATTAAGAAGAATTGTATGCCTCTATTTCCATTCATTAGATCTACCTTAGCCTAGCATATACTTGGGCTAAGTCTACAATTTCTTTAGACTCATGCGATGAAGGCTATGTATGATGAAATCCTAGACCTCAACCAAGATGTGGGTAGATTATGCGAGTTTTTCCAAGACCTGAGGCTGGTGGATAAAAATGTGAAAGACTAAGCTATTTTATTTTTTCTATCTTATATTATACCATTTTACAAGAATGGGGGTGCCAATGTACGAGAAGATCTTTGGAAACTAGGCATGAAAATTGAAGGTTAAAGAGAATGGGGGTGCCAAACTTACAGTACTCATTACCCCTTGGTCGTCAATTTTCCCTGAGTGCCCTCAACCTCATCCTCAACGCTAGTATTGACCTTGTTTCAAGTCCTCCAAACTCTTCCTCGGCGCTTATATTGACCTTGTTTTCACTCCTCCAAACTCTTCCTCGATGCTGGTATTGACCTTGTTTTCAATCCTCCAAACTCTTCCTCGGCGCTGATATTGACCTTGTTTTCACTCCTCCAAACTCTTTGTCAGCGCTGGTATTGACCTTGTTTTAACTCCAAACTCTTCCTCGACACTGACATTGACCTTGTTTTCACTACTCCAAACTCTTCCTTTGCGCAGGCATTGACCTTGTTTTCACTACTCCAAACTCTTCCTCAGTGCTGGCATTGACCTTGTTTTCACTACTCCAAACTCTTCCTCGGCGTTGGTATTGACCTTTCACTTCTTCAATTTGATGAGCTACAACCTGGTTTCGTTAGGTTTTACAGTATGTTAATTAAGTTCAAAATTTTGGTGCCATTTAGCTAGGTTTTAATATTCTACAATATAGTTAAGTATATATTAGCTATATTTTACATAATAAATAATATAATTATACATATAAAATTATTATAATTAATAATTAATAATAAGTGTATTTTTATATAATACAAAATATAATTAATATAATATATATTTAATATAATAGTAATATATATTAATATGAGAGAGAAACTAAATTTTGATTGGTTGTTTCATGTCAATAATCCAAGGATGGCATGTGTCCTTGGGGAGTTATGCTCAAGGTAGCATGCCATTTGATTAAAGATATGATAATTCTCCTTTAAGACCTCTTCAATGTACCCATTGCACACTTAAGGAGACAAAGATAAATATAGGGAAGGAAATATAGAGAGAGAGGGAGATAATGACAAACATAAAAATAGAAAGGGAGACAAAGAGATAGAGAGGGGTAGAGAGATAAGGATGAATAGATAGAGATATAGGGAGGGTGATTGATATATCTCTCCTTGTCGCTCTCTATATCTCTATATCTCCCACTATCTATGTCACTCTCATTTTCCTCTATTCATCGAGTTATCTTCCCCCCTTTCTCTCTCATTCACTCCATCTCTCCCTCCATCTCTCATACTCTATATCTCTATCTCTATTTCTCTTTTTATCTCCCTCTCACTCCTCTCTCCATCTATTTCTATCTATATCTCTTTATCTCCCTCCCCTCTCTATCTCCCCCTCTCTATCTCTCACCATCTCTCCCTCCCTATCCCCCCTATCCATCGACTCTCTATCTCCACCTCTCTTCCTTTCTTTTCCCATATATCTCCATCTCTTTCTCTTCCCATATATCTCTATCTCTCTCTCTTTCTCTCCCCATATATTAACTAAGAAGCTATGCAAGCATACAATAGTACATGTTGGTAAAACTATAATAGTGTTTTATTAAACTATAAGTAACACTTATCTTTCTAATGTCAAGCTTCTTATAAAAATAGTGTTTTATTAAACTATAAGTAGATTATTGTCACCACTCTTCATTCAACATGAAATGCCAAATGTAGCAATTGTTTTGTTGCTTTTGTCAAGTTTCATTAACCAAGCATTTACCTGGAATAAAGTTGTGTTATGACCCTTCATCTCTTTAAAATAATTAGACAATATTAGCGAGATAGGAAGGGGAGAAAACTAAACTCCTTCAAAATAGGGGTAGTTGTGGGTTTGTTGGTTTTCTTTGTATACTATATACTTAGTTCCTCTAGGATAAATAAGTAACTTTAGATCATTTTCTTAGTTGTGTATCCTAACTAATATAGAGTAAGCTTTTTCATTTTAATTGACTACTACATAATAGTTTATGTGTTGAAAGAATTGTTTCCATTCTTTGTAGTTTTTACATTGGAATACAAATCATATTTAATTTCATGCCAATATACTTATTTCATAAAGATATTTGTTTGAAATAAGTGCTTCATAACCCATCTAATCAAATCATAATTAACCTATCAAAAAGGCAATAGGAATTTTCTAAAGAAAATAACACTTGACCCAATCATAAGTGTATGGCCTTTGAAGAAAGGAGTGATCTGTTGTGCAATTTTGCACACACGCCCCACTCGGAGTAGGGACCCTCTGTTTTGTGATTTCGTATGTCTCTTGGACCTTTGGTTTTTATTGGATTTGTCCTTTCAAGGTCTTGGGATGTTGTTCTTGCTTGCCTTGGTCTTACCCTAAAGGTTGAATTGATCAAACTTGTTTTTTTTTGATAGGGTCTGGGTTTTGACCTGGGTCCGGGATTTTCCAGCTCACTTGGATTTTCCCAGGTCCTGGTCCATCGTCTATCATTGTCGGATTTTCCGGAGTCTGGGCTTTTGGATGAATCCAGGATTTTTTGGATTACCTAGATTTTACCAGACTGCGTCGGAGTCTTGGAAGGGTGCATTGTCTGCAGAATTCATGCTCACCAGAATAGTCCGTCTGGCTCGGATATTTCTGAAATTCCATTTCAACCTCGGGTTTCCAGATTTTCTTGATATGTCTTGTTGGCCATTAATGCTTGAGGTACATCCTCTCTGGTGTGAGTGTGGGAAAATTTAAGGTCTTTTGGTGCTCTTCCTAATTTCATTATTCATTTGCTATCTGCTCTAGCACTTGAGTTTGTTCATTTTTGAGCTTTGGTCGTTGGATTTGGTTTGCTCGCGCGTGGATTCCTTGGGAGTTTGTGTTGATATTTTTGTCACTAGGGCACCCTAATTTGCAGTGACTTCCTTGGGCCTGAGGTTCATTCGAATTTAATTCATGGTAAGTCATTGTTGACTTCTCCTATTGTTTGCGCTCTGTGATTGAATCTTTTGAGTTATTGTTGATGATTATTCGGGTCGGCCCTTGTTTGTTTTCATGGTTAAAAATTTATTTAATTAGGGTTTGATCCGCCTTTTCACGGGTTTAACGCCTACACTGTGCATCCCTTCATTTATCAATTGAATTTCAGGTGTACCCCTATGACTAGGCGTTCCTGTTAGGGCCTTGCCTTGCTGGCGTGTAATCTGGTTTGATTTGTGAAGTTAGGGTTTCGATATGTCTACCCAGGATTGCTAATTTTGGTGGAGTTGGTGCGACCCTCATGTCTTGTGTCTAGCTCGACCTTGTTCACAATACTTGAGACCCTGGTGTGCCCTAGTTTCATCATTTTGAGGGATAGTGTCTGAATTTCGAGCTCGCCTTAACTCTCATGGCAGAGGTTTGGCTGTCAAGTTTAGGGCATCATTATTTTATCATAGGGATCAACCATTTGAGAGTTTTTTGGGAATTTAAATTCAAGTGCAGTTGAAATTTGGCTTATTGGGGTTGAGTTTGTCTTCGTCGGATGCAGATAGGGGGTTTGTATGATAACTCGATTAATGGTCTATGCGTTGAATGATTGTCAAGTTTTCAAGGTGTCTGCGAAATTTCCGTGCACCCGATTTTCCCAGATTTTTCCATTTCCCCAGAGTATGATGAGTTCCCAGAATTTCAAGCTGTGGAAATCTGAACTGTCCAGATTTTTTTAGTTTTCTGCCTAGTTTCACTTGATTTCAATTTTTGAAATTGAGGTAATGAATTAAATGTTGGATGATGATTTCTTGTTGCTAAATGGACGAATCTCATGATAATCATGCATCTCTTTTGTCTGTATTGATGATTTATTTAATGAATGATGTCTTGGCAGTAGGAGTCTATCTGGGTTAGATTTCTTTGAATTTCCCCTTGACTGGATTTTCCCGGATTACTTCATTTTCCCAAATTTTCAAGATTGATGATTAATGATTTATCTTAATGATTTCATGTGGTTTTAAGGCTAACCTTTGATTGAAATATGGATGATAATTGGATTTTCATGAGGCTCCTTTATGAATGTAGGCTGAATCGAGTAAGGCAGTGGTAGGAAAGGCCAAGGGAGATACAGAGGGATCCTCAATTACAGATGTGGAAAGGGTCAGGCTAGATGTGAAGAATCAATTGCCAGATAGTAAGGTGGCTTCAGTTTGGTCAGAGGTCCCAGATACCAATGTAGGAGCTTGGAGATATGAAGAGTTTAAAGAAAGGTTAGCTCAAAGGGATTTATCAGCCCTGACCAAGGGAGTGGTGAAATCCGGACTGGCTCATGTGGTAGGATTTCCTCCTGCAGTTCGATGCTATGAATTGATATTAGAGTGTGCCCGACACTATGACTTTGATATGCAGAGGATTGTTAGCACTGATAGGAGAGTGTTGGAAAACTTTAATCCAGTTTCCATTTCCCAAGCATTTGATATGCCAGACTTATCATGTGTGTGTGCCTTGGACATGGACTTGGCTAGGACTTATTATGAGGATGAACCTACCAAAGCCCAGCAGATGATCAATTCCTAGCTGGAAAAGTCAAAATCTCATTTGTCCAAGCTACCTAAATAGTTACACAGGGTCAAGTTCTGACAAGATATATATGATGCAATCACACCGTTGAGTAGGGTGGCGGGCTTGAAGAGTGTTGGGGCATTGGAGAATTGGATGGTGCATGTCATTAACAAGATTGAGCAAGTCATCAATTACCATTAGGCAGGGATTATCAGTGCAATGATTGATAGGCAGATGAGAGATGTGCTGGAGATAAAGAAATTCACCATGACATCTTATGTGGTATATGTACTTGCCAGATTTTATCCATACAGGGGATTGAGTCCAAAAGGAACATTTGGGCAGGATGTCATCTATGAGGTATACCCTAAATTGCACCTAGGGAATCCAAATTATAGAAAACAAATGATGCATTTTCTATGCATATTACTAGGTTGCTTCAGAATGCAGAGCATGTGAGAATTTCTGATGGGGCCAAGGAATTGATTAAAAGATATTGAGCATGGTTTATACAATTCCCTACCTTCTCCTATATCAGAATTGATGGATGTCTGATTGCTCCATATAGATTACCAAGATATCCCACTAACCACATCATACTCTTGGAGGTTACCCAGTAGATATGTGATTTTGATGTTATTGTTAAAAATGAGAAGCACAAGACAGGGTTTGGTGGGGATTTTCCCTTGAAAATTGGTATAAGTGAGGTTTTTCCTTCAATCCAATCGGCCCATGCATCAGGGGAGGAGTTGAGTACTTTTGGTTTCTCTTTCCATTCTAAGAGGGCAAGCTTTGACATCACTAGTGAGGCACAAAAGAAGGCTACTAAAGAATATCACCACAAGGATGATCTAGAGGACTACTGGGCGAACAACAAGGATGACTTTGAAGTGAGAAAGAAAAGGTATTCTAGGCTTCCAACTGATGTAATCAGAATGTACAATGTCAAGTTAATTCCTGATCAGTTGGAGGATGACGAGAATTTAGTCCAGGATCATGCATTTGAATCAGTCAAGGACAGACCCATTGGAGAGATAAACTGGTCAGAAAGGGAAATAATTGAGTTGGAGGAATTAATGGCTCCTATTGTGAAATCTACCAAGTCATGGCTAAAACATAAAGTATGGGAATTGGAGAGTGAGAAGGTACCTTGTACTTTCAATCTGATGAGAAATTTGAATGCTCATTCTACCTCATAGGAATCTAGTGAGGATGATTCTATAGGAAAAACTAAGGTAGGCTCACCTTTTAAGATTAAAATCAAAGGCCCTAAGGAGAGTGAGCCTGAAAAGGAAAGAAAACCTACGGGAAAGAAGAGAAGTCATACTGTGAAAATAGGTAAGTTCACTGAAGAGGAGGAACTTGAGAAAGCATAGAAAGAAGACACTCCTCCAGAGCCAAAAAGGACAAGGATAACTAGGGCTTCTAAGAAGAAAGATCAAGGAACTTCTAAAGATAAGGTGGATCCTCCTGTGGTTGATGTGGAGAGCTCAGGAGAGAAAACCTAGGTTTATTCAAGAAGGTCAAGAACTCCATCTCCCAAAGAGACTATGCAAAAGGTAGATCCTCTTCCAATGGCATCCACTGTGGAACAACAGAAAGATACCTCTCCTTCATTGGATATACCTAAACTGATGACTCATGAAGAGCATGAGACCAGTGAGGAAGTAGAACCATTTAAGGATGGGGAACTTTATGGTGCAACTGCTGAGTTTGAGGTAGGACATGTGGAGGTGCATCATTCCCCGTTGGTACAATATGAGGATTCTTCTACAAATAGTAAGGATAATAGATCCCCTGAGAAGGAGGATGTTCTTATTAAGACTCCATCACCCTTGGAAGAAGAGGAGCCAGAGTTGGAAAAAAAAGGTGATCAATCCCCTAAAAAGGAAAGGGATGAGATGGTAGATCAACATGAAGAGGTTAAGAAGGCCAAAACCTGGGTGGATCCTGCTGTTCCAGATTGGCTAGACAAAGAGATCAGAAGGAAAGAGGTCATTGTTGAGGACACTCCTCTCAACTGGGATGAAATGTTGGCCAAGATTGGAAAGGGTAAGAGGAAGAAGGTAGCGAACGTGGTTTCCAAGATCAAAAGGGATGAAGATAGTAATAGGGTTATTCATATTGCTACCCCTGCTGCTGGTAAAAGTAAAGATGAGGTCACCGGGAAGGATTATGATGTACAAACTATCAATCTTCAGCCCGCTTCTATGGAGCAAGATATTGAAGAATATGAGGGGTCCAATGCAGTGATCATTGGGAGATTGAGGAAGGAAACACAGTCTAAGCATGAACTAAAGAAAGAGAATGAAAGGCTGAGGAAATGTCTAGAAGATTTAGTGAAGCCTTTGCAATCTTTTCACCCATCCTCTTCTGCTACTGCTGGTTTCTTGCCAGAGGAGACTGTTAGAATTGGCTATGGCTGCCAAGATTTATGGACCAAATGGAAAGCACAAGAAAAGAGAGAGAGAATATGATAAGAATAAACTGTATTCAATGTCATTGATATGATAATGATTATGATTATTTACAATGAGAGATATCCCTTGGTTATATAGCCAAGGTGAGAACATAGAAGGGCATAAGATTATGAAAAGTGTCAGAATATTATGACATGAGACAACTATGAAGAGCTATCACTCCACTTAAGGTGGAGAGATAATCACATGATGTGTCCACAAAAGGTGGAAATGATGAGGTAATGACATGTCAAGTCCACCAAAAGTGGAAATTCTCCAACAACCTCCTATGTGGTCCCTAAGTAAACTTAACTAAGGTGTAATTATGACCTAGGACAAGGTACAAGACATTTAATTACACCAACACCCCCCTTAAGTGCAACTTAGGGAGAATGTACACAAATGAAAACAATGCAAGATGGGTCCCAACTACTAGGCCATGTTAGGTACCCATGTACAAACAATGCAATCAATGCAATCTCTCACAAACAAGGAAAGGGGGAAAACCTCATGGGAAAAACTCCCCCTCAAAAGAGATATGAAATACAAAATATAAATGCTCTCTATGAAGAATGAGAAGGTAAAAACCCCATGTGAGGATAAAGACCCCCCCATAAGAGAGTAGTAGAAGAGAGACAAGGTAGCCCCCCCTCAATGTTGAGTCTCCTGCAATGATGGTAGAAGCTCGACATTGAATGTTGAAGATGATCTAATCTTGCTGAACAACATTCCTCCCCTTAGGAAGAAACAAAACCAAGGATGTATGCAGGATGTCAAGATGTATGATGTATGATGATGTCTCTGAAGCATGCCCAAGTGTCTCCATGTCGATGCTGAAAATTGACACACTCCAATCAGGCATTCTAGGCCACATTGCTGAAGAGGAAGACCCAACATCTAGTAGAGATGAATGTAGAGCACAATCCAAAGACAAAGATATCCCCTCTAAAGATAAAGAAGCCTCCTCCAAATGCTGTCCAAAAGTATCCACACTCACACCAACCTGTGAAGAATGATCATGTAGAGAATGAACAAGAGGGTCAAAGTGTTCCCTCACAACAACTGAAGAAGGTTCATCTTCATCAAAGAGAAGATGAATGCTATCAATGGTGTCCTCCAAATCTGCAAGATGAGACTCCACAAACAATTCTGAAATACCTGTGAGGAAATCATCCAAAGTATCCATATCTGGAAGACTATGTATATTTTGCTGCACTAAATCACTAGGAGTCAAAACTGTTGAATTGCAAGTAGCATCAACTACAACAGTAGATGGAGGAGATAGAGTGCAAGGCTCAAGAAATGGATCTGATGTGAGTATGCCCAAGTTCAAAAAGCCAAATGTCTCCTCTGAATCATAGTGTATGTGATCAATAGTCGAAGGAACAATGTCACCATTAGAAGCAAACTGTGCAAAGGAATACAACCGAGATGAATGATCAACTACCCGAGTAGTAATGATCTCTTGAGTCTCCAAGTCATGAATGATGACAGCATCAGGAGTGAACTCCATAGTTCTCCCATCTCCACCATGTGTAATCTGATAAATGGAAAGTAGATTGTTCATCAAATGAGGAACACACAAGACATCCTGAAAAGTGTTCTCCCCAATGCTAATAGATCCCTTCCCTATTACACTCATATATGTATTGTTTCCCATCAAGATAGGAGACATTGAATAAGGCTGAAATGAAGAGAAGATAGTCTGTGAAGATGCCATATGATGTGATGCTCCTGAATCTAGAAGCCATCTTCCTGATCCTGGACTTGAATGAGCACAGAGAGCTTGTCCTTTATATTCTGATGTTGAAGTTTTACCTTTTTCCTTTTTAGACTGTTTTGAAGTAGAAGGAGAAGAAGATTCAGACATTCTAAAAGGAAAATCAATGTGATTCTTTTTGAGAAGATTTTTCAGCTCATCAATATCCTTCTTATAACAATAATGTTAATGTCCATCCTTCTTGTAATATGCACAAAAAGGTCTCTCCTTCTTTATATGATTCTCCTTTTGAAGAAGATTTTTTCTTTTCTTGATCTGAATGTGGTTTTACTTGATCTGACTGTTGATTATTCTTTTCTTTCTTCTGTTTCTTATTTGATTCTGATTCTTTCACTTGATTAACCAATAATGCCTGAGATTTAGAAGTCTTGATGAGACCCATTGAGATAATATTTTGTTGTTCATGTATCAACATCTCAGAAAATGATGCAAATGAAGGTGTAGTATAAGCAAACCCCATAGTCAATCTATGAGTATGAAAGCTAGAAACAAAAGAAGCATAATCAGGACCAAGTTTGTTCATTGTATTGTACACCAACTGGATGTCCTTCTTATCAATTCCACATGCTTTACATTGCTCTTTTAGATCATTAACCTTAGTGATGTAGTCCTGGATGTTGTCAAAGTTCTTAGGATCAAGATTCATCAAATCATTATCAATTTGATAGCCTCTTACTTCATCTGTAGTACCATACAATGTTTTCAATTTTTCCCAAGCTTCATGAGAATTTTTACATGATTCAATCTGAAACAATAAATCTTGAGAAACTAGTCTACGAAGACACCCAAGAGCTTTGGCATGTTTGATCATCCATTTTAACTTTTTCTCATCATCTGTAGGTTCAGGTACCTTATTTTCAACATACAGAGAGTGACCTTTATCATTAGTATATTCCATGCATTTTGATGCCATGTTGAATAATTATATGATGTGAGCAAAGGAGCCTTAGAATGATCCATGAAAATGAGAGAGCAAAAGAAAATAGATCAAAGCAATGCACCAAGAGACCCCCCCCCCCCAAATTACTCAATCAAGGAACCCCCCAAGCAATATCTGATTTGGCACTTTATATTTTGTGTGTTTACAGTTGCTAGATGCCAAGAACATCAAGCTAGACTTTGATCTTGGTGCTTACAAATGCCAAAATAGGCCACAATATCAAGTACAATTTTTGGTACAAAATGAGATCAATTTGATCATACGACTGAGAAGTACAGGAAAAATCATGCACTTTCAAAAAAAACTACACTAAAAAAAGTTACCATAGGAGCAAGATATGAGCTCCCAAAGTTCCCAAAATGAGGACGAAGCTACAACAACTGTGAGAATTTGTAATTTATAGAAAAACCAGGCACCAAAACTAAAACACGATTGCACCAATGTGTAGAGCACAAAATTCTAGCCCAAATAAAAAAAAATTCACTGAAAAAGGAGTCAGAATGAGCAAGATATCAGCGTTTGAAAATGGATTGCAAAATCAAAACTGCAAATGGTGAGGGGTAGAAAAAATTCCAAATGTACGCTGACATAATGCTGATGTCAGCAATATACTATCTTAAAATTGATGGTCGCAAGCCTGTTGGAAAAGAATATTCTCCCTATGAAGAATATTCCTACAGAATATGCTCTGCTCATCAGAATCCTCAAACTTACACAATATGCTCAGAATCTTTGACCGATTCTCAGAATATTCTTTGGTATCCCTGGAATCTAAAGAATTGGCGATGATTGAATAACATCCACTGGAATGTTTGGAGACTTTCTGGATTTTCTTATTGTGCCGCCGATAGATTTAAATGACCATCAGTTGTAGAATAGACCCGCTGGAATATTTGAAGAACTACGAAATTTTGATATCGGCTACCGGTGTGTGTGGGAGCCACGGGGGGGTGTGCAGGCTGGGGGCCTAGGTGGCCGTTGTAGGGGGCCACGTGGCTTCTCTGCAGGTGCCCGTGGTACCTTGTACTCTGAGTACAACAAATTAAATCCGCAGAAACCAAAAAAAAATTTCTGCCTTTTGATTTTTAATAATATTTAAAATGATTTTTCAATACAAAATTTTACAACAAAATTTTCTAAAAAAATTTTCTAAAATTTTCGACAGGATTAAATAATAATTTTTTCAGAAAAATTGTACCATCGACATTAATGACGACCTGGGGCCGTACAACTCTTCGGGCAAAATTTTTTTTTTGCTTCACTGGATGACTTGCTTTGAATCGGACGATTTGACAGTCGATTTAAGGGTTTTTGGCTCTTCTGGACGCGATAGCAGGGTCGGATTTGACCCAAAATGCTCCAAAATTGCAGCTACCTTCTGGATCTAGCAACCACTCTTCAGCTTGAAACCCTCATAGATTTGGCCTCGTATCTCCGATTTGGACGAAACAAAAGGCAAAATCGACTTTCTCAAACCTTTTAGATGCAATGGGGAGCTCAGATTTGCATAGACAAGCTCAAATGTGAACTTGCAACAAAGAGCTACGATGGAACCTCCTCAGATCTGGAATCTCTCTTTAGAAAAGGACTCTCCAATGGCACCCAACCTGCTCTAATACCATGTTAGAATTGGCTATGGCTGCCAAGATCTATGGACCAAATGGAAAGCACAAGAAAAGAGAGAGAGAATATGATAAGAATAAACTGTATTCAATGTCATTGATATGATAATGATTATGATTATTTACAATGAGAGATATCCCTTGGTTATATAGCCAAGGTGAGAACATAGAAGGGCATAAGATTATGACAAGTGTCAGAATCTTATGACATGAGACAACTATGAAGAGCTATCACTCCACTTAAGGTGGAGAGATAATCACATGATGTGTCCACAAAAGGTGGAAATTATGAGGTAATGACATGTCAAGTCCACAAAAAGTGGAAATTCTCCAACAACCTCCTATGTGGTCCCTAAGTAAACTTAACTAAGGTGTAATTATGACCTAGGACAAGGTACAAGACATTTAATTACACCAACAGAGACCATCTCTGAAATAGAAAAAATGAAAGCTTCTACTCTGGCTACAATAAATTGGTTGAAGGAGGTACAGACTAAGGGAGATGATGCAATAAAGGAGATGCTTTCAATTGAAAAGGATGCAATAAGGGTTAAGGATTCATTAGATTATGTTTTATCTCAGGATAGGGAGGACACTGATCTCTTATTGTAGAAAACCAAAACAATCATGGAGTATGGTAAGGATCAACTAGTTATTGATGGAATTATTTCTTCATCTAGGGTTAATGAGCCTTGGAAGTGGTTTGAAGCCCTGCAAATCCAAAAAAAATCCATCAAGAAGATCTATAAACAAAGGAAGCAGATGGATGGTAATCTAACTAGTGCTTATGATGGATGCATCACCTTTTTTGAGATAATGACTGGTAGGAGGAAGATCGCCCCTAGGTACTTGAGTTTGGAACAATTGATGGAATGGTGGCATGATGTCTATGCCCCTGATATTGAAAATTCTATGACAGGGCACCAATTGGATGATGCGGTTACTTATCTAGCTATGGTGGATAAGTACTTGGCATACAAGGGTGACTGGGATGCAACGATTAAGCGGTCAAGGGAAGAAATTGAATCAATTGAATGTCGGCTCAAAATCCTACCCTTGCCACCTGTTGCTGAGTTGGATAAGGTGTTTTTGAAAGTTCATGAATCGCTGGATTAGAACGAGGATAAGGGAGGTGGTAATTAATGCCAACTTCGTGATTTGTGCTTCCCTATTATTATAGGGCATGTGTTGATCCGGGCTGCATTGAGGAATGTATTTTGGCCGACCTTGATGATGTATCGACATTTAATGTGTGCCTTATTTTGAAATTCCTAAGGCTGATTTGTTTGGGCTATTTTATTTTGTAAATGTCTGGCTCGGCTGACATGTTTAGAGGGTTCTCTTTAAATTGGAATTCCTGCCTCATTTGTAAGAGGTTAGACAGATAATAGAGACAAGCTAGACTAAGAAAGAGCTAGAGCATTCTGTAGTAGAGATAGTAGTTAGTTCTTTGGAGCAAATGTTGTAACACAGAATAGTGGAATTGTTGCTATATTTTGGTGATCTATTACAATTGAAGGCATTGTGGTTTTTCTGGTGAATTCTTTTGTGTTAGTTTATCTTGCATGGTTCTTGTTGTTCCATATTTTGAAATTGCTTGAAGATATAAGATTTGATGTTAAATTTAGAACTAGATTAGTTTGGTGAATAATGTTTATGGTTTCATGCTTGGAATGTTTGTAGCAATCTCTGGTCTATACTCCCAGTAACTATCTGATTGTAGTAGACTGGTGAAGTCAACCTGGACCATACATCTGTTTGTGCTTAGTTCGATTTTAGATGAATGTCTATGATTTGAAAATTTGTATGCCTTAGAAGAATGCACCTTTCTTGTGATATTGCATTGTGGGTTAAGCAAGAATTGGTTATTTGAGATTGGTCCATTCCAAGTATTTATCATTTGCATTGTTCATCTTAGAAATATTTTAGATTTCATTATATCTCTTATACCCTCAGCTTTTGCTATTTCTTTATTATTTGGTTAGATTTAGGATTCAAGATCATAATATTGCAAAATTTGATAAATTGGGAAGATACAGTTTGCTTGTACTAAGGTCCGATTGTGATTACCAACATTTTCACATAACTTGTTGTTGAAAATTACCTTTCAAGAGAGATAGAATATTGCATTTTGTCTGAGTTGTTGCTGTGCAGAAAACACCTTCAACATGATCCACCTTAGCAATAAAAACTACTTGATTTAGACTTGGGTATGTTTAGGATCATGATGGGCCAAAAAGTGGCAACATGAAAAAAGGAGTGTTTTGAACTCGCCAAAAAATGTGAAAATCCTGAGTTGACTTTTTTTTTGGGTTGGCTATGATTACATTGCTCCATAGCAATGCCCAAGCCAAAGTACTACAAATCGGATATCTGATTTTTTTTGGATATCCAATTCGTGTCTAATATCTAATTTGAAAAACATTTTAAAATGTAATATTTTGGTGCTATAAATTGGATATCCGATTTTTGCACACATATACCTAAGAGTAATTAGGAGGTGGAG
>VDFB02204963.1:0-16994 GCA_007258455.2 Sequoia sempervirens | reverse complement strand
ATTGACACCTCCATTATACAACCTGAGTTAACTACATTATATGAGTGCCTCCATTTCTATCACAACATAGCCACATTAAACTTTGGTCACACATGAATGTATCCTATATTTGTTATAGCACAACTATGCAACATGACCAATAGAGTTATGGATCACATAATTACAGTCACAAGAATTTTGTTCCTTGGTTGTGACCTTATGGTGATTCCACACAACACAATTTGGACATAAAATTCTCAAAACCCTTAACCTCTAAAAATGAAATCTAATTAGATGTTGCTTTAAAATATGATTTTCAAACCTGGAACTACAAATCTAACTTCATAACTGAATTCTACAAAAAGACAATGACTACCCTCAACCCAGGGGTGATATCTTCTTGAATTTTTTTTGATTTTTCCCAAGAAAATCATCCTTAGTTATCCACAAACTATCTCAAGTAGAGCAAAACATTGTTGCAATAAATCAGGCACAAACTCACTTTTATTTATGTCGGCCACAATTTGATTTTTTAATTTTTCTATGTTGTCAACATTCAAAGTAATATTAGCTGCAGATGCAGATTTATCCCTGTGTCAGCCAAAATTTTGACAAACGTTGGGGATAAACTTTCAAAAAATTGGAAATTACACATCAAATTTTACAAGCACCCGATGAACATCGAATTTTACATATTTTGTCAGACAGTTTCATCGTATTTTGCAGTCAAATGTATTAGTGATTGATTGTTTAGCTTTAATTAGCCTTAGTAGCTTAAGATGTGATTGGAGCCTTAAATGTGTTCTAAGCACATGAATGTTGTTAGAAATATTCCATGAGGTAGTTAAGGGAGTTGGATGCTCGAAATATAGGAGATAGAGGTCCTAGGAGTTAGGAAGAGGGCATAATGGATTGTTGCAAAAAGTTGTTACAAAGTTGTCATGACAACATTTACCATTATGGCAAATGTTGCATGCAACTTGGTTATCTTGGATCCCCCAAAAGATAGGAGTGTGGGATCAACCAACACACCCTACAAGAATGGTAATAGCATCTATGAAATAAGGTGGCTCGAATTCAAAGTTTAGTTTTTGTAATCAAGCTTTTGGTTTTTGGAATAGAAGAAAGAAGTCTGCAATTTTTGTGTTCTCAGAATGTTTTGAAGTAACAGTGACATCAAGTGGATTGAATGTATTAAGTTGACATTGCAGTAGTGTTCATAGGGTAGTTCTAAGTCTTTTCCATCTTGCAAGAAAGTTAATTTGAGTAATTTAGTGCTTTGAATTCATAGGTTAGGGTCTTGAAGTTTTTCTGGTCCTGTCCTGACCAGTTTGTCTTTTCATGGCTCCCTCATGAAATCTAGCCACGGGAATTTCTTGAGAATAGATGGATTTGTTAGGGGAGCCATTTGTCTAGACATATTTAGTGGTAGGAGTCATGAAGAGTCAAGCAGGTATTTTTAAAATCAAACCCTAGGTGAGCTTAGAAGAGTCCGGTTAGAGGTTTGATAGTGAAGAATTGAAGAGATCAAGCAGGGGAAAGAGGTACAGTATAGAACAAGTACAGTTCCAGGTAGGGTATAGTCTTATCTTAACATGCTAAGAGTATTTAGGGTGTGTCAATCCATTTGATGAGGTAAGGAACAAGAAATCAGAAGGATCCTAGTAATTAGGCCTTTTAGCCCTAGTTGACCTAGATAATAGGAAACCAGTGTACAGAGGGCTTAGGAGAAAAAAACCTTGTGAATATTTTAGAGGATCAAAAAGAGTACTTGAATGTGAAATTTATTTTTGAGGTTGTTTGGAAAGTTTTGGAAAGAAAGACAAAAAGGTCACTGTCAAGGGCTACAAGGGATTAGGCCTTCCCAAGACAAATTCTTGGAATCGGTAAGAAAGAAGATTGAAGACCATCCAATATGGATTCCATTGGATGTGCATGGTATGTTCCTAGAATGTTAGGCACCCCTACAATCAATTCAAGATTTTATGTGATGTTGGCACTTAGAGTCTTCTAAGTGTAGGAGAGGGTTTGCTAGTTCAAAGTGGTGTTAGTCTTCCAAGGTGAAGTACAAGTTGTGAAACTCTTGGAGAGGAGTTAGAACAGGACTTAGTTAATTATCTAAGCGTGATAAGAACCTAGAAGATATCACGTTCCTGGAAGAAAATAGGGAAAAGTCTTCCTAGCTAGTTGTGCAAGCAAACCGGGGATCACTTACACTATAAGTGTAGGTAGAGTTCATCTAGAGGATTGCTAATGTGACTAGCCTCACTAGCTAGAGGGATCAATAATCGATGGAGTTGTGAGCTATGCTTGTAGAGAGAGATGAGGTGAGGACAAGAGTTGAGAGTGTCAAGGAGGCATTGACGCTCTTCAAAGTCAACTCAATGAAATCAATGTGAAGCTAGAAACTATGATGTTGGTAGCCAATTTGAAGCTATGAGAGGCCCTAAGGAGAGCAAAGATATAGATAGCTCCTCACTACAAGGTGAGATCAGAGAACTTTGAGCAGGAATTTTAGCATCATAGTCACATAGATGTCACTCTTTTTTGATTGTCTAACTTCGATCATGCTTATTGCCAGGACTAGAGGGCTAAGGGAGCCACATTCCTAGGATTTAGATGCCCATTTTGATATGCACCATTTTTTTACTGACGATATATATTGTATAACTTTATTTTTTTGTGTAGACATTGATGCATATACAACTACAACTATTTTTTATGATAGTGGTGTAATACATGTACATGATCTACACTTGATATTTATATATACATGATATTTTTATTCTGACATCATGGTGTTCATCTTTATGTGTATGCTTTTACTTTCATGTATGATTATGATGAATGTTATACTTATGGATGTATGTTTAGATTAGATGTTATCATGATATAATAAACACACATGGATGTATATTAATTAAATACAATGATGATCTAATTACTTAACCAAAAGATGTAATCAAATGCAATTCATAGTCACAGTATAATAAAAATGCATGTATGTATGTAATTCTTAATTAAATGAATTAGCACACACACACGTATATTTATATCATAACACAATATACAATAATGTGTTAATGAATGAATTTCAGAATATGATACACTGGACTCCACAGTAAATGAGCATTACATATATGACACATAGACACTATGCATAGTATTAGTGAAGATGCATCACATTAACAAGTTATTTTAGAGGCGTTCCATCCATAGACGATAATCCATAAGCACCAAAACCATACATAGAGATGACAATGTAAGGGCCTAACCAATTAGGACTAAACTTTCCCTTTTGATTAGGTAGTGTATTTACATTTCTTTGATTCCCATAGAGAATAAGGTCACCTACCTTGAAATTCCTAGGGAGACCACCTTGATTGTAATGTTTAGAAAGTGATCATTGATAAACCTTAATATGGTTGAGCGCCACCAATCAACACTCATCAAGCAACTCAAGTTGATGCAAATGATTAGAATGATAAGTCTCATCATCAATTAATCCTTTAAGAGAAACTCACAAAGATGGAATTTCCAATTCTAAAGGCATGATAGCATTGGTTCCATACACAAGGTTGTACGACGTTGCTCTCATTATTGTACAAACACTCGAGCGATAAGCCCACAAGGCATAAGTTAATTTAATATTCCAATCCTTACCATGTATGTTTACTATTTCTTCGAGAATGACCTCAAGAGTTTTATTAAACACCTTAGCTTAACCATTAGACTAAGGATAGTATAGTGTAGAAAATTTATGCTAAATATGAAACTTCTACAAAAATCGCTTCACCTCTTTATTCTTAAATGGAATCATTATCACAAAATAGTGCACCCTTACTAAGTTGCAAAACATAGCCTATTGGTGAAACATGGGAGCTTTCTAGGTTTGTGGATCACCGGTGATAGAAAGAACCTCTAGAGAGGGTTGGTTCTCTAGGAACTATCACCTAAACTAAACCACCTACTGGTACTTGAAAAGGAAAGAGATAGGAATTTAAATGAAAATGAAAACCTAAGATCTAAGGTGATACACCAAATAAATTTTGACCTACACTTTTTTAAATGAACATAATTTATGATCAACACCTTAAGCTTTTGGGTATGTGCAGGATCATGATGGGCCAAAAAGTGGCAATATGATGGGTGTGTGGCTGACGAGTTTTTTTTAACCAAAATTGATCAAAAGAAATGGGTTTTTAAAGGAGATTCATGGATTTCCACCAATATAAATTATGTTTTACTTTAAATTTAATAAGTAATTATTATTCATTTTCTATTCAAATTATGACTAAAGTCCTGATTGATAGGTTGATTGGAAAACATCTATAGCTTTCAAACGGTATCACATTTTTTGAATCCAAAACATGCATCACATTCTATGCTTTAGATACTATAGGATTAAAAAAAGAAAAAAATAATTTCATGAAGTTTTAACCAAGTTAAGGTGGTCAAACATATGAGTTTTTTATATTTTTTAAAAGTTGTAATAAAAAATTCATAATTAATTATTTACTTGGAAAAAGATTACAAAAAAATATGATCACATCAGGACATGAGTCCTCTACTTATATCTAAAATCTTATAAAAAAAATTATCATTTTGTTATGGTTAGGGTGGTTAGACAGACACCTACTTCTTATTTTTTCCCTGAAATTAAAGTACTACTGCATTGAAATTTCAAATTTTCACCAAATAGATTTATTTATTTATTTAACCAACCTAGTAGTTTAGAAACTATATTCAATTTTCTACATATTCTATTCTTACATATTTTTTAAATAATATAGATAACTTATTCAAATTTTTACATCAAGTTGCATAACTCTGATTTTTCTGAATTTTTTGCCACTTAAGGGCCTATTTTTTCCATGATGATCTTGCACATACCCTTTTACATACACAACCCAAAATTTCACATGTCTATTGCATAAGTATTTCATGAATAGATTTGGTAACTAGGACAACATTTAAAAGGAGCTATAAATATTCTCACAATGTAAACTTTACTCCTAGCTAGTTAAACATAAGTAATGACTTGGAAAAGTACATGTTTTCTACATAAAGGCAATAAAAATAGAAAATAAATCAAGGGGAAAAAGAATCACCAAAGGATCACATCAACCATTTTGAATCTTGCACAATGAAGTAGTTTTGAGAAGGTAAAAAGTTGTTTTATTGATAAAAAATGCTTACAAACAACATATAAGTCTGAAAAATAGTTACAATGTTTACTCTTTTGCTAGAAAGAACCCTCATATGTTGCAATAAATGGCTCAAAGAATGAGAAAAAAAATAATTTTCTAAGTTATAATGCATTAAAAGGTCAGAAAGAAACTTCTCCAAGTTTACAATACTTTTACCAAAAGTGAAAGAACTGCCTAAGGATGAAATAGGTCATTCTATTTAGCAAACAAGTCTTTACTAGTTCTTAGTTACTTGCTACAATTAACATGTGACATGTGTCACAACTATTTGAAAATTTCAAAGCTCTCCTTGGGAGTTGAAAAATGTTATTTTGATATGACTTTGCTTGAATTCTCCAAAGGTGGCATAGAAGCTAGGTACAATTAGTTTTTCTAATCTCCTTTAATGAACATATTCCTTAGAAGGCTCCTAAATACCCTCAACCTATTGTCTAGGTCAACAAATTAGTCCTATGTCTTTTCAAATTCCACCAACCAGCCACTAACTCCTCAAAATGCTCATAACACTTCACTAAATATCTGCAAAAAATTGTGAACTATTGTAAATGTTTCTTAACTGCTCAAAACAACTCCTTTATATCCTTCCTAACTTCTCTTTAATTCCTTCAAGCCACCACTTGCATACAAAAAGACATGTTTTAAAGGAGTTTGAAAAGGAAACGATTCCTTAAAGCATAAAATATCATCCTTTAATGCATTTTAAAAAGCTTCCTTAAGACTCCTAACCTTATTTACCTACTCCTCTCATGCTAAGTGCTAGATATTCTCTTGATTTTCAACAATTATGACATTTGTTCCCTTACTATGTTACATGTTTATATCTTGAAATTGCCTCTTACACCATTTTATTTCCATCAAAACTTGATGATATAATAATATCATTACCTCATGACCTTATTCTTTTAGCCTTTTTGAAAACTCATCGAACTCATTCTAAGTCCCTTTATATGGAGTTGCGCTAACTCTTAGAAGCTCTGTAACTATCACTTCTTACTATCAACTTGACATTTATGGACTTGAGAGTTATCATAATATGTCTTGAGGTTGAAATTGTCATATACTTCCATTTTTCACTATCATTTCATGAGTTGATAGTTTCTTAGTGTTTTATGCCAAGTTTTCATTAGAATAAACTAGATATAATCTCTTGACAAGGCCAAAAATACCATTTTTCATTAGGACCATCTTCTATGTTTTTGACTGCCCCATAGAAAATTGTATTATGACTATCTCTAAGATTAGCATACTACACTGTTTCTCTTTGAAAACTACTTGCTACCTACTGACATGCCAAACTAACTTCTTCTTACATGGTGACTATCCTTTGATGTATTGGCATCTTGAACCTATGGAATTATGTTATCTCAATGTTACTCACTATCAAGAAGGCTATCACTTATGTTTTCTGATCAATACTTGTCATTTCAAGTATTTATACATCTTGCTCCTATTTGGTAGAAATAATACCCATTGATACCTTCACCATGATAGATACTATGACCTTGAACCATAATGAAAACTTCAATTACTTATAACATATTTTTACCACAACTCAGGCTTATATCATAACAAGGGTTTCATAGGGTTAATCAAAACATGCATATCACTATCTTTTACCCATAACCGCCATATTTTGCATTGTACTATCATGGCTAGGGTCTATGATTGTCATGTCTCCTTTAGCCTTTGGTTGTCATCACATTTGTTGTACATAAATGTTTTCCTCTTATAGACCCTACTATTTCCTTGTTAAGTTTATTGCCTTCTTGAGATTATCATTACATTGTTTGTCTTTACCATGCTTCCTCATATGTTCTCATACAAACCTAAGATTCCATTACAAAACTAACAAAGGAAGTAATAGAATCTTTTACAAATACCATAGACTATCTACTGTGTATCTTGTTGGTTGATTCTTGATTGTTATTTATTTTCTTTCAATTGAATGTGTCTTTAAGCATCAAGGGTTTTATTGTTATATCATTTATTGTGATGACAAGGTAACTCGTATGATGCCTGTGGCATTGGTCTCCTTCATGTGTTTGTGGAAAACCCATGTAGATAGATGCCTTATCCTATGTACCATTGCTTACACAACCATATCATTTTCTAATGTTCCTTTAAGACTATGTCACTATCTACCACTATGAATTGTCCAATCTTCATAAGCAAGGAATCATGAGCAAGTATACAATTATTAGTCAATTATAATCATTTTTTAGTTGATTTTAGGAAAACATACTACTCTAATTTAACTAGCATGATAGGAATGCAAAATTTTATTCATGTGTCTAAATATTATGTTTTATTTTTTATGTGGGTAACATGTGCGGGATCATCTTGGAAAAAACAGGCCCTTAAGTGGCAAAAAATTCAAAAAAATTAGAGTTAGGCAACTTGACATAAAAATTTGAATAAGTTATCTATATTATTTCAAAAATATGTAAGAATATAATTTTTATAAAATTGAATGTAGTTTCTAAACTACTAGGTTTGTTTTTTTAAATCTATTTGGTGAAAACTTGAAATTTCAATGGAGTAGTACTTCAATTTGAGGAAAAATAAGAAGTAGGTGTGTGTCGACCACCCTAACCACAATAAAATGATAATATTTTTTTGTAATATTTTAGATATAAGTAGATGACTCATGTCCCAATGTGATGCATATTTTTTGTAATTTTTTCCAAGTAAATAATTAATTATGATTTTTTTATTACAAAGTTTTAAAAATATAAAAACTCATATGTCTGACCACCTTAACTTGGTCAAAACTTCATGAAATTAAATTTTTTATTTTTTTAATCCTATAGTATGTGAAGCATAGAATGTGACACATGTTTTGGATTAAAAAAATGTGATATTTTCTTAAAGCTATAGATGTTTTTCAATCAACTTATCAATCAAGACTTTAATTGTAATTCAAATAGAAAATGATTAATAATTACTTATTAAATTCAAAGTAAAGCATAATTTATATTGGTTGAAAGTTTAGAATCTCCTCTAAAAATCCCTTTCATTTCATTAATTTTAGGTTAAAAAAAAGTCATCAGCCACATAACCATCATATTTCCACTTTTTGGCCCACCATGATCCTGCACATACCGATGTATTAAAGAAGTGGGGCCAATGGGCTATGTTGTGTGAGAGGTCCATATTAGTAGGGTCCATGTTGGATGTATTCTTTTACCAATCACATAAGAGTCCACCTATTAACATGGAAAAAATCCTTTTGGGAGATATTTGCACATATTTCCTAATGTTTTTAGATCATTTTTGAAATCTACTTATTTTGAGCTCAATCTTAGTGTTGACCGATGGTGGAAAACTATTGCTTGCTTCATAGTTTCCCACCATTCGAATACTAGGTCAGTTAACTAGTTATGTGTAGGATCATCATAGAAAAAATAGGCCCTTAAGTGGCAATAAAATTAAAAAAAAAAAAAGATTTAGGAAACTTGACATAAAAATTTGAATAAGTTATCTATATTATTTCAAAAATATGTAAGAATAGAATCTGTGGAAAATTGAATGTAGTTTCTAAGGTACTAGTTTTATTTTCAAAAAAAATCTCTTTGGTGTAAATTTGAAATTTCAATGTAGTAATACTTAAATTTCAGGGAAAAAATAAGAAGTAGGTGTCTCTCTGACCATCCTAACCACAATAAAATGATAATATTTTTTTATAATATTTTAGATATAAGTAGAAGATTGATGTCGTGATGTGATGCATATTTTTTGGTAATTTTTTTCCACGTAAATAATTAATTATGAATATTTTATTACAACTTTTAAAAAATATAAAAACTCTATGTATGGCCACCTTAGCTTGGTCAAAACTTCATGAAATTGATTTTTTTTTAATCCTATAGTATGTGAAGCATAAAATGTGATTCATGTTTCATATTCAAAAAATGTGATACCATTTGAAAGCTATAGATGCTTTTCAATCAACCTATTACTTATGCCTTTATTTGTAATTCAAATAGAAAATGAATAATAATTATTTATTAGATTCAAAGTAAAGCATAATTTATATTGGTGTAAAGCTAAGAATCTCCTTTCAAAACCCTTTTCGTTTCATCAATTTTGGGTAAAAAAGGTTGTCAGCCACATACCCATCATATCACCACTTTTTGGCCCATCATGATTCTACACATACCCAACTTCCATTAACTGTAGATTTAACTCTCAAAATTCCTCTATTGTTAGCTTTCTCCCTACCACCTTGGCATGTGTTTCATTTAGTCTCTTGTGTTAGCTTCATAGCTACACCATTCATGCTATTGTTCTACACTTTAAGATGTTTCTCATAGGACCGATGCTAGTTTGGCTTGAGGCCAATGGTGGTGAGGCTATGGATGAGTGGTGGTCATAATCACCTTATAGTTTCTATGATTTTCAACACCTCCATTTCCAAAAGGAAAAACTTCTAACTTTAGTTAAGGTAGGTGAAGTTGTGTTCCAACCTCACAATGGAAAAATCTATCCATTGCAAGATTTTTTTTGAATTTGCTTGCATTTTTTTTATAAATAGCTTATGAAACAAGTTATGAAGGTTTCCTACAACTATATTATGGCTACATGTGTGTGTGTATTATATGTATATATGCATACACATATATATACACATAAAAACAGCTAGGAAATGGCTATGTAAGGAAAGCTTAGGTGTGGAACAAACTCTCCTAATTTCAAAACCTCAAGAAAGAATGCAGAGATTATTTTAAATTTAGAAATTATAATGCAAACCGATACACTAGAAAAGAATAACATAAAAGAGAACTAAAGACATACACAATTGGACACCAGATTTACGTAGGAAAACCCTTATGGGAGAAAAACCCACCACACCAAGAAAATCCTCTTTGTATTGTAGTAAACAAAATTACATAAAGAGTATAGACTTAACTTTTTGATGTCAATTTTATAGCAACAACATTCACTGATCAATCTTGTATAGAACATTAATCTCACAATGCTCTTAGATGCATACAATGAACCCACTCTGATCAATCTGTGTTTAATATCAAACAGAAATATCTATTACCTAAACTAATCATTGTCATCTGTTATAGATTATATCTCTTTCTATTCATGGTCTATTGATCTTCCACATAGGAACGGTCGCAACAGTTCAACTACCAATGGTTCTCCTTTCGCTTCACTCATTTGTTCAAAACATACCACTTCAAAGAATCGTTTGGTCAAAAAATTCAATTGTATCACATGTCAGTGAGACACTATATTGTGTCTCCTTGATGCCAAAATACCTGATCACATAGCTATCAGCAAGACCAAATGTATCAGCAAGAGATCATACCGAATGCAAAACCATTGGCCAAACCAACTCTATCAGAAAGACTTCTCACTGATGTCCATTGAAAAACTATCAACAAGACCATCATTGTCACTAGGACTTCCAAGAAGCTCAACCATTGACAATATCCCACATTGACATAGAATATTAGTAGTCATTTGTTTATAAATAAAAGCCCGAAAACTATAGGTATCCTTGAGTTAGTCATTTTATTACCAACTTACTTGTACACCACATTTGACCATCGAACTGAACTATTGGTCATTCCTTGTGTTCTCCACCATGACACGTGTTTAGGGCTTGTGTGTTTCCAAAGAATCAAGCTGGGAATCTAATATATTCTCAACAAGTCTCCCAGAATTCCAAGTGGTCCCCACATCCGTCGGCTTGTCACTCAATCAAAGAAAACACAAACTTACAACTTCCATAGCAGGTTAGGAAAATCCTGAACATGAGGACAAGCTAATACCATTGTCACTTAGAGAAAACACAAACTTCGTAACTCGGCGACAAGGTTCCAAAGTTAGAAACTCCAGCGATCGACCAATAATGAAGAATTGGAGAATAGAGATACAAGCTAGCAAGTTGAGGCACAATTTCCAACAATCTCCCACTTGACAAAGACTTACTAGCTTCCCTCAATCTCAAAGTTAATGAAAGTCATGGGCTCCAAGGCCTATCAAACTGGCACACCACCTGTACTTCTTTGTGCTCACTGGTTTCATCAATGCATCTGCAACATTTTCTAGAGTATCCACTTTTTCTAAAGAGACCTTTCCATCCTCCACCATATCTTGAACAAAATGATACTGCACATCAATATGTTTCGTCCTGGCATGGAAAGTAGGATTTTTCACCAAGCAAATAGCACTCTGACTGTCACAATAAATTGTAATTTTCCCTGCATCAAACCCAACATTAGAACACAAACATTTTAACAAGATTGCTTCTTTAGAGGCATCTGTTGTTGCCATGTATTCTACCTTTGTAGTGGACAAAGTGACTACAACCTTTCTCTTACTCATCCAACTAACTAAACCACCATTCATCATGAAAATGTATCCACTAGTGGATCTTCTGTTGTCAATGTCCCCTACCTAATCAGAATCCACATAGCCTTGAATGTTGAGATTCCTCTATGATTCAACCAAATTTCCATGGTAAAATAAAGCACATTCGAAAGTGCCCTTTAGATATCTAAATACTCTTTTCACAGCATCCCAATGTGTCCTAGGATTTTCCATAAAATGACTAAGTACTTCCACTGCTTGGGCAATGTCTAGTCTTGTATAGACCATTGCATACATTAAACTTCCAACTACACTAGCATAAGGAACTCTAGTCATGTCCTCCATCTTAGTAGGATATTTTGGACAGTCTTCAATATATAGCTTCATTCCCTACAAAACTAGAACAACTAGCTGCTTGCACTCAGTCATACAAAATATCTCTAGAATAGTATTAATATACTTACTCTGACTAAGCCAAAGTTTTCTACTCTTCCTATCCCTAGTTATTTCCATTCCCAGAATATACCTGGTTGCACCAAGATCTTTCATTTCAAACTTTTTAGACAACTGAGATTTTAGATTAGAAATCATTAACTTACTATTGCCTATAAACAACATATCATCAACATAGAGAGCAATAATAAGAACACAATCATTTTCAGATTTGTAGTACACACAATGATCATATTTTGATCTTACAAATCCCAATGACAAAACAAATGTGTCAAACTTCTTGTACCACATTCTAGGTGATTTTTTTAATCCATACAAATATTTTTTCAACTAGCAAACCAAATTTTCTTTACCTTTTTCCACAAAGTGCTCATGTTGGGACATATAAATTTCTTCTTCAAGATCACCATGAAGAAATGTTGTCTTCACATCCATCTGTTCAATCTCTAAGTCATATGCTACTACAAGTGACAAAGGAAATATGATAGATGTCAGCTTAGCTACAAGAGAAAAAATTTCTCTATAATCAATTCCCTCTACCTGGGAATACCCCTTCGCAACCAACCTTACCTTATACTTTTCCACACTACCATCCAAACCTATTTTCTTTTTAAATACCCATTTGTAGCCAATAACTTTTTTTCCTTTAGGAAAGGGCACCAAACTCCAAGTATCATTCTTTTCTAATGATGGAATTTCTTCATTCATGGCTTCCAACCAAGAGTTTGAATTAGACATTCTAAATGCCTCTTTCATAGTCCTAGGCTCATCAATGCTAGAAATTAAAGCATAGGCACAAGTAAAATATAACATAGAAAACCCATACCTATCAGGTTGCTTTCTTTCATGTGTTAACCTCCTCATAGACTGAGGTTGAGGTTGTTTTTCTTCTTCAGAACTCTCAAAACTACTTGAGCTCTCCTTAATTTTAGGTACATTTTGAAGTTTCAATTCCTCTTTATCCGGTGTCGAAGGAATTTCTAACTACAAATCCAAAGTTGAAGGCTTCAACTCATGAAAAATAACACTTTTTTTGTATAGAACCTTCTCCATATCAGGATTCCAAAGCTTGTATCCTTTTATGCCAACAATATAACCAATAAAAATACATTTAACAACCTTGTTGTCCAATTTATACCTTTTTTTATTTGGCACATATGCATATGCCTCATAGCCAAAGACACAAATCTGTCTTAGAGAGAGCTTCTTTCCAGACCATACTTCCAAAGGTGTTTTCTCAACAAGAGTGTAATTCGAAGAAAAATTTATCATATAACATGTTGCAACTGCCTCAGCACAGAACTTCTCCTCCAAGCCAACACTTCTTAGCATACTTTGTGCTCTTTCCGTCAATATATTGTTGAACCTTTTAGAAACTCCATTTTGTTGTGGAGTGTAGGGTGCAGTTTTATGTATTTTAATCCCATGATCTTTATAGTACCTTTTGAACTCATTAGAACAAAGCTCGCTGCCATTGTCAGTCCTTAAACATTTTACTTTTCTTCCAGTCTGATTTTCCACAAGGTTTTTAAATTCCTTAAAATGACTGAACACTTCTGATTTACTTTTCAAAAAATAAACAAATGCCCTTCTTGAATAATCATCAATGAATGATACATAATATCTTGATTTAGACAAAGAAGGAACATTTATTGGACCAAAAACATCATAATGTATGTAATCAAGTAAACCAGAAGATTTGTGAGGACTGGAGTAAATGAAACATGGAGTAAAATGAAACATGGTGTTGTTTACCATATATAGAATGTTCACAAAACTTGAATTCGAGGTTACAATCATCATGCCCCTCAACTAGGTTTTTATTTTTCAAGGTTTTTAAAAAAATTTCTCCAATGTGGCCAAGCCTATGATGCCAGAGCATAGTCTTTTCTGCTAGAAGTTTAACTTCCATAGATTTTACACTATCAGGAACTTTTTCCTCCTTTTCTCCATGAGTAGCCTTTTGTGATTTTGTAGAGATACTATTGCATTGCACAACAAGTGCATCTAGCTTATACAAGGTACCAATATGAGCACCCCTAGCTAGCACCATTGGGCCTCTACTCATTTTGCAGCCATTTCCAGAGAACGTGACTTGCACTCCAACATCGTTTAGCTTACTAACAGATAGTAAATTTTTAGCCAGACCTAGTATATGCATTACATCATTGATTCCCTTCACTATTCTATTAGGGAACTGAATTCTGACTCTTCCACAACCAACTATTTTCAGAGATGAATTGCTTGCCAAATACACCCTTCTATCATTGTTTTTTTCATACTTAGTGAACCAGTCTCTATGAGATTTCATGTGGAAAGATTCTCCAGAATCAATTAGCCAGACATCATTTGATGCATGTGTAGCCAAGGCTACAATGAAAGCGTCTGCATCACTCTGAGATGAATCATTGTCAGAAGAATTCTTCTTCTTCTTCTTTTTCTCCTCTTTGTAATCCTTTTGGACATGACTAGGTTGCCCAAAATTCCAACACTTCACCTTGGACTTCTTGCCAAGAGACTTTGATCTCCCTTCTGATTTCGATTTGAACTTCTTGTCCTTCTTCTTTCCTTTTTCTTTCGATCTACCTCTAAGATGAAGGGCCTCCTTCTCCATCTCAAAATATTTTCTTCTTATCTCTTCTAATAACAAAGAAGCAACAACATCTTCCATCTTAAAAGTGGATTTCATACTCCCAATAGCCATCACCAAGTGATCCCAAGAATGTGGCAAAGAACATAACAATAGCATACAAAGATCTTCTTCATCAATCTTCACACCCACAGATGCTAACTGAGCAATCAACATGTTGAAAGCATTCAAATGATTAGCAACAGATGCTCCTTCCTACATTTTCAAAGAGTACAACTTCTTTCTCAAGAACAATTTATTCACCAAGGACTTGCCCTGATAAATAGCTCCTAGTCTTTTCCACAAAGAGGATGCAGTCGTTTCTTCATGAACATTCAAAAGAACAAAATTTGCTAAACAGAGCCTTATCAACCCCTTTGATTTTCAATCTGTGAGATCCCAATCCCCTTGCTTCATGCCTGTAGGCTTCATTCCAGATACAACAAGCCAAAGGTCATGGTCAACTAATAGATCTTCCATTTTAAGTTTCTAGAAATCAAAATTGCTATGATTGAATTTCTCAATTTCAATCTTTCCTAACGTGCTTGCCATCTTAATCTATAATTTGAATTACCAAACTTCTACAAGACTCCCATTGAACAAAATTGACACAAAAAACCCAACAGACCTACAAGGATAACACAACTGGCCAGGCTCTGATACCACTTGTAAGGAAAGCTTAGGTGTGGAACAAACTCTCCTAACGTTAAAACCTCAGGGAAGAATGAAAATATGACTTTAAATTTAGCAATTGAAGTGCAAACAAATACACTAGAAAAGAATAATAGAAAAGAGAAATAAAGACATACACAATTGGACACTAGATTTACGTGGGAAAACCCTTACAGGAGAAAAACCCACCACACTAAGAAAAGCCTCTTTGTATTATAGTAAATAAAATGACATACATAGTACAGACTTCACTTTCTAATGTCAATTTTATAGCAACAACATTCACTAATCAATCTTTTATAGAACATTAATCTCACAATGCTCTCAGACGCATACAATGAACCCACTCTGAACAATCTGTGTTTAGTATCAAATAGAAATCTTTATTACCCAAACCGATCATTGTCATCTATTACAGATTATATCTCATTTTGTTCATGGTTTGTTGATCTTCCACATAGGAACGGTTGCAACAGTTCAACAACCAATGGTTCTCCTTTCGCTTCGGTCATTGGTTCAAAACATACCACGTTAGACAATCGTTCAATCAAAAAATTAAACTGTATAGCATATTCATGAGACACTAGACTATGTCTCCTTGATGCCAAAATACTCGATCACATAGCCATCAGCAAGACCAAAGGTATCAACAAGAGATCATACTGAATGCAAAACCATCAGCCAGACGAACTCTATTAGCAAGACTTCTCACCGATGTCCATTGAAGAACTATTGGCAGAACCATCGTTGTTGCTAGGACTTCCAAGAAGCTCAACCATCAACAATATCCCACATTGATGCAAAATATTAGTAGTCATTATTTTATAAATAAAAGCCTGAAGACTTTAGGTATCCATGAGCTAGTCCTTTTATTACCAACTTACTCATACACTGCATTTGACCATCTCACTGAACTGTTGGTCATTCCTTGTGGTCTCCACCATGACACGCGTTCACTGCTTATGCATTTATGGAGAATCAAGTTGGTAATCTACAATATTCTCAACAAGTCTCTCATAATTTCAAGTGGTCCCCACATCTGTTCACTTGTCGCTCAATCAAAGAAAACACAAACTTACAACTTCCACAATAGGTTAGGAAAATCTTGAACACTGTGACAAGCCAATACCACTATCACTCAGTTGGAGAAAACACAATCTTCGTAACTCTGTGAAAAGGTTCCAAAGTTAGAAACTCCAGTGATCAAACAAAAATGAAAACTTGAATAGAGATACAAGCCAACAAGTTGAGGCACAATTTCCAATAGTCTATTGTAGCAATATTGTGGCTATATTATGGATGACTATGTGTATATGTGTGTGTACATATATATATGTATATATAAATGTATATGGAAAATTTTGTGTATATGTGTGTATACAAAAATATATATACATATATAATACACACACACACACACACACATATATATATATTTGTGTATACACACATATACACATAGTCAGTAATAATATAGGCTTGTTATTTTTATTTTTGTACATCTACAATATATATAAGTATACTAATAGTATTTGAGGTTATTAAATGCTTCACTATTAAATGTTTCTTGCATAAAAATTATGGTTGACTGTGTATATATATAAATACTTACATATATGTGTGTGTGTATACACGCAATCATTCAATAAAATAATAGTAAACAATGTATGCAACTCTCCTTGTTAAGGGTATCATGCATCTATCTTTTGGTTAACTATGTGTAT
>VDFB02204962.1:0-52820 GCA_007258455.2 Sequoia sempervirens | reverse complement strand
ATGTATATGTATGTATACATGTATCAATACATTTGTATGGGCACGTCCATTTGCCACCATACACGTATATGGATACACATATACATATGGATCTATGTATATACTTTATATATATATACACATTTGATTCATACACCAAAATCACATATGATTACTATGGTATTGATTAGAACCTACGAGCAATATATCTATATGTATACATATACATGTGAGATCCATTAGATAGTTCCATGTGCATAAGCAACTCATGCATGAGTGTGCATAGATACGTCCATCTATGTACCCTCATGTATGTGTTCCTTTGTGCATAAAGTCTATAATCGACATGCATGTGTGTGCGTATACTTATTCCTCATATGTTCCATGTATCAATACAAGCATAGTAACAAGGAAAGAAATCTCAAGCTCAAATAGATAAACATCACCCAATAATGCACTCAAAAGTAAACAAGACTCTTACTAATGTAGACATATTGACTAGGGATGACTTACCAACTTCCCACTTAATAACCTGACTCAATTATTTTATTGTGGTGTGTGTAAGCTCGGATAGGTTACATTACTAGTTACCCAACCAAGACCTTCTCATGAGTGATACTTCCCCTCTACCTGGAGGAATTGAACATATACCTGCAATCACTAACACTTGCACATGATAGTTATTAACAAAATATGCAATATACATAATACATCTCCAAAGTTGGAATATTAATACAATATTCATCCAATCACATAAATGGATTCATTCATATAATATTAATTGAGATGACATTCATTCATAAGGTAGTGATAACAAAGAGCACACACAATTTATTCATCCACTGAATTCACATTACATTCACATTTTATTTTATTTTTTATTTTTTTATGGAGGTCATCCACAAATTAATTGTAGCTACCCGATACGAGAGCACAAGCCTTCTTGGGTTGAACCTCTTCAGCTAAGATCCAAGGACTGAGGGCTATCCATTCTGCCAAATTCACCTGGGGCACGATCCCGACCTCATACCTTTTTTGGTGTTGGAGCCTTGCACTTAGCAAGACTTGATCCCTGGTGGGCTCATTTAGAACCTTTCAACTTCACCAGCAGACCAAGGGCCCATTCACTACATTCACATTTTACCCTACATAGTAATAGTAAATAGTAATTTTACACAATTGGGGTGTAGCATTAACACTCAAGCAAACGATGGTAGTTATCCTAGAAAATATTATTGCATGTCCACATCATTGGATTCACATTTTTATTTTCTTAAAATTAAATAGACTAATTTCATAGAATTTCATCGTTTCATAGCATCAAGTAGCCATCATCATTCCATTTCAATGCAATAACATAACATTGTACAAATCCATCATAATATATAACTTTCAAGGTTTCATAGTATCATGAATCATCACATCCCTTGTCTATACATTGCCTATCTCGTTTATTTATCTATTTTAATATATATTATTTTCTCTATCTATCTATATGGTTGTCCATGGAGGTGGAAACACTGAAACAAGGGTTTGACTGAAGGAAAGCCCCTAAATAGCCCCAACATTTTATATCTTATGTGTGTAGGTATTAGAGATATTACTTTGTTGGAGGCTTCATTGCCTGATCTATTGTGAACACTTTATTTCTCTCCCTTCATTCTTATCATTTACATTCTTTAATTTATATCTCATTTAGTTTACATTATTTTAGTTATGTTATTCTCTATTATCTTCGTACTTTAAGAATTCCTAGCAGATAGAATTGTTAGTAGGCACTTTGCTATTTGTTTTAATATTCTCAGTTTTTGAATCATACGAGATGTCAACGCACCTCTAGGATGCTAGTGTGTCATGTTGTCATCTGTGTTCCCCCATTCCCTTGGCTTAAATCTCATCAGTCTATCCAAAAAACCTTTGTATCCTGCTCTTTCTACTTTTGGAACTCGCATTGTTCTATTCTGTCACTTAAGCATTGTTCCTTCAAGTAGTTGAGGACCATTTTCTCCTTGAAGAATCATTCTTATCTTGAGACTCAAGTGTATAAAATACCCTCTACAATTTGGTGAACCCAATATGGATGCTCCTCCCCCCCCCCACCAAAAAAAAAGGGACAAATCCAAGAGAAAAAAATTCCAGGGTGCTACCCAAACCCCATTCCATGTCATCAAAGTAGAAATAATACACTAGCTTTTGACTAACTTTTTTATGCATTATTTCTTATATTTAGCTTATCATTTTTAAAATGCATTTGCTAGCTTCTTTTATTAACTCAATTTTTAGTTTTGTTCAAAGCAATAATGGTGTTCCATTCCATGCATGTGATGGTGATTTGGATTTACATATGTCACTCAGTATCTTTGATTCTTCTCATGAAATTCTTCTTGTTTCAGAGGATATTTTATTGCAAGAAGATGAAATCATTGATACTTTTCTTAATGTTACTCTACCTTCTCTTCATTCTAATGCACCCTCTTCTAAAGATGATACATTAGTGAATTTTGGATCTCCTCTCACATTGAATCCTCCAAGGATAGATGTTGAGAATATTTCTTCAAATAATTATCCCATTAGTCATGATGTATTTGTAAATATTGTTGTAGTCTCTACCATTCCTCAAAGGCCTAAGAGACTGGTCATTTATGTGACTTTGACTAGTCCTTCTCCTCAAAGGATTTATTCTATTTATGGTATTCCATTTTAATCTTCCTCTTATAGAGTGGTAGCCCATACTTATTGTAGACATCCAAATTTGACCACTCCCATATGGTCAAATCTATCTTCTTTATTCATCTATTTCATTGATATTAATTAAATGATTTATTTAATTAATATTTCACCTTTTGCCTAAGGTTTCTAAAGTAAAAATTAAATAATTTACCTTTCATCCTTTCCTCTCTAAATTAAATAAATATATCAATTTATTTAATTTAGTCATTTATACTTTTTGAATTTAAATCAATTTTAAATTCCATCTTTTCTCTCTCCTTGTCACATCCTCCATAATCTTCTTCTAATATGGATTAGTTTAATTAATCCATGATTAGGATGTGCACACCCTTAATCAGGATTAATGTCACATCCTCCATATTTGGCCACTTGCCTTTAAACCCTTATTAATCTTCTTAATCACCTATTTGCATAACCTTAATCTCATCACATGTCATCTTTGGTATGTCCTCCAAGTCAACCTTTCACAAGTGCTTTCCCTTTTAAGCCTTAACCTCTTCTCCATGTGAATTAATTTTATTTTATTTTTAGACTACAGGAATCGAGTAGCACGGCCCCCTATAAACTATAGTACGCTTGGTAAAAAAATTAACGTGACCGGAAGCGTTGGCGTGACACGCCCCCTGGTACGACAAGGGTGGGGGAGACTAGACCTTGTGACCAACCTCCTGCAATAGGAAAGATTTAGCCAACCGAGCTAGGGCCCCAACCCCATGTGAATTAAAAATTCACATTTATTCATTCAATGCTTTTCTCTTCCCTATATAAGTTGTTGGGAAATTATAAGTTCCTTCATAGGTCACATCAGTCACATGAGACAAGGACCTCCTTTATGAGGACCTTGTCTTATCCCCAAGGTACTCCCCAATCATGTGAATTTAAAATTCACATTTATTCCCCCAAAAACTTCTCTCATCCCCATGATGATAAGAGAGGACTTTCTAAAATTCCTTACTTGTCACCATCATCCTCATATGGGGACAAGAACTTCCTTTTTGAGGAAATCTTCCCCTAATCCCAAGGTACTTGCAAGTACCTCCACCTCACATGTCCTCTCTCCACATCATCTATATTTTTTCCACCTCCCCTTCCACATGGCGAGATGTGAGGGCTTGTGAGTCCTCAACTCACCATAGTCCTCCATCTTTCCCATGTTGGCTAAATCCTAGCCATTGATTCTCTAGAGATTCTTCCCTTAAAATGGAAGATTATCTCTCATTCAAGGGATTCACTCAAAACATGCAACACACATTCAAGCAATTTGATACTCTCATTCAAGCTCTCACACCTCCACTGTTGAATCTTCAAGCTCATTTACATCCATTTTTCTCATCCACTCACATACCCATTTGAATCATTTGAATAATCATTGCATCCTCATCATTTTGTATCCATTTTCATCATATTTTCCATCAAGGAGCACACATCTAATCTACAATCAAAGGGCCAACCAAAAGGATCACTTGGACAAGGTATATCTCTTGCTTTTATCTTTTATATTGTTCAAGTCAACTTAGGCTAATATTGAGGTGGTGTTGTGTTATTTCTCCTTTGCATTTCTTTGTTTTTACATCTTTTAGGTTTAGTAAATAATGCTACATTACATTTTTGGCAGGCCCGATGGGACCCACAGACGAGTCTATTTCTTTCATGTTTGTTGTTGTTTGACATTTTGTAGGTTCAGGTTACACAGAGGTGACTCTACAACTGACAGGGGTGACCTTTCCCTCATAGGGGTGACCCTTCCCCTAGTTGGGTGACCCTACCCTCAACAGGGGCAATTCTACCTTGCACAATCGCCCATCTATGAAACAGAAAAAAAATATGTCCCCTATTTCCTTAATAAGTAGCCCTGCCCTAGAACAACCAACCTTTCCCTCAATAGGGGCGACCTTGCCCTTAACAGGGGTGATTCTGCCCTAGATAAAGGTGATTCTGAGGTAAATAGTGACTTGAAGTGTTATTTCCAGAGTTTGTTTCTTGTAGTTTTTCTTAGTACTAACCCCCTAGCTTGTTTTGTCAATGAATGTGCTTCATTTTACCAACGTTTGTGCAACTATTTCATGTTTATCCAAGACCGGAGATCTAGACTAGACTAACAGTTTATTGCAAAATGATTGGTCCCAGTGTAGCTAGTCTTGTTTGTTCGCTTGCTTTTCATACTAAGTAGGCACATAGATCTAATTAGGGGGAGTCAATATATTTTTTTGTTGTGCTTGAAAGTGGGTTATTGACATATCCAATCACCTTGCGCCATTTGGTGATCCTGGGTGAAGAAAAATTGTAGCCCACTTAGTCCTTTGTGTTACCTAAGAGGCACTAGATCATTCAAGCCTTCCCCTTGCACTTCGTGTGAGCCTGGGGACTAGCCGAAAATATTTAGTGTTCTCTTTTTAGTGGGACCTGCTTGGGGATTTCATCACCCCAAGGGACGATCCCAACCATGTGTACCGATGGGGTATATAAAGGGGGGAGAGCCAAATTTGTACCCTAATTTAGTCATGGCATGGCTGGCGAAGTGTTGAAGCTAGGGTGATACCTAGATAAGACGTGAAGAGTTGGTCCAACTTTCTAGTACCCCATTGGGGCTTTCGACTCACGCATGTGATGGGCTAGTGTTCACGGTTGTGCCTCACGTACCATGTGTATATCAAGGAATCCTTAGATCACCTTGTTCAGCCTAGTTAGAGGACCATATTGGCCATACCCTCTTACTAATCTTAGGACTATGTTGCTTGAACTGTCTTCTTTGTGTGAAACCAGTGCATATTTTTTGTCAATTCAGCCTTGCCTTTTGTTTGTTGTTTGTCATGTTTTCATCCTTTTCCTTATCTATTTTTATCCAAGTTAAGTCCAAGCCTATCAACAAGTGTGACCCTGCTATTCACAGGGGTGACCTTGCCTTCTATTTGATTCATTTCATAGTTTGTTCCTGTCAAAATTTCCCATCATTCACTGAATAAGCAACCTTTCCCTCAACTTGGGTGATCATTCCCCAGCAATAGGCGACCCTGATCTTAACAAGGATGATTATGCTTCCTGTCCAAGTGAGCCCATCACATTTGACTGTTTCATCAAAAGGGGCGACCTTGCCCACTAGTTGGGCGACCTTTCCCACTAGTTGGAAGACTTTACCCCACAGTTGGGTGACCTTTCCCCCAGTTGGGTGACACATTCGTTTTCTCATTCCAAGCATTTGTTTTCTTGTTTTGAGCATCCATTTACCTATTAGGATCATTCGTTTACTCATTAGGAGCATTCTTTTTCTCAATTAGAGCATTTGTTTACCGCTTAGAGGGTTCATTCTCCCATTTAGAGAGAGAGTCCATTAATCCATTTGGCATCTGTTTTCCCATTTAGAGGGTATGTTCTCCCATTTAGAGTGTATACCTTAGAATTTTATCCTACTTTAATGTGCAAAATAACCTAAAAATGCAAGTGATAAAAGACTAAGGACACCTCAAGATTAGCCAAAAGAGTGATAAAACAATAAGGAAAATGGACAAAACAAGACACAAACGATTTCACCTTCCTTGCTGTTGATGTCTCCTTGATTGGCCCTTGCTTGGAATGATTTTGTGTGCTCCTTAGATGATTTCTTGAGTGACTAAATGCAAGATTAAATGTGCAAAATGATTAAAAGAGATGGCTAGATGATGGCAAAGGATTGAAAGTGCAAATTGGCAGCATGTAGTTATCAAATGGCTAAGTGTTGAAATGCCCTTGAGGAGGGGGTATTTATAGGAGAATTTGAATTCTCTAGAGAATTCAACGGTCAAGATTGATCCAACAAGGCCAAGATGAAGGGCTATGGTGGGTTGAGAACCCACAAGCCCTCACATCTTGACATGTGGATGGTGAAGTGGCCAAGGAGAAGATGAGGTGTAAGTGAGGTGTCAAAAAGGTACATGAGGTGGAGGAAGGACAAGCACCTTGGGGAGTGAGAAGATTTCCACAAAAAGGGATTTCTTGTCCCCAAGTGGGAGTGAAAGGGACATTTGAGGAATTTTGGAATTCCTCAAAAATCTACATGGGAAAAGGAAAGGTGGTTGAAAACATAAATGTGAATTAAAAATTCACATTCTTAGAAGAATCTAAAGGATAAAAGGTGGGCTCCAAAAAGGTGGGACTTGGTCACATGTGGAGATTGTGACAAGTCCAAGGTTTTAGAAGCCTTGGAAGATGGAATGTGAATTAAAAATTCACATATAAAGGAGGGGAATCTAGGATAAATAAATGTGAATTAAAAATTCACATGGAAAGGGGATTCTAGGAGGAATAAAAAGAATTAAAAATTCCTTGGGGGGGGAAGAGTTGACCAAGGTACTAATTAGGTTTGACTAATCAGTAATTAGAGGATAATTAGGGGTTAATTAGGATTAAAAGCCAACTTGCAAAAGTTGGAGGATGTGACACATCCTAATCAAGGATTAGGCATGTGCACATCCTTAATGAAGAGATTAGGAAATTGATTAGGATTAGATGAAAATGACATGTGAGGAATTAAATAAATGTAATATTTATTTAATTTATTTGATGAAAAGAGGATTAAGGAGGGTAAGGTATTTAATTATTAATTAAATACCTTAGGGATTTGGCAGAATTAAAGATATTAATTAAATAATAGTAATATTACTTAATTAACTCTTGGAGGATGCTTAGATGAAAAGTGATAAATTTGGATAAATTAAGTGTCCAAATTTGGATGTCTACACAAAGAAAAATACATTAAAAAATCCACCCAAACCCATACCTCCAAAAGCAAAGTAAAAAACTAAAATGATATGGGTCCCTAAACAAAAATTCAAGTCAAATGAGGCACCAACCTCTCAAAAATCCCAACCACCATCCTCATCCCTTAAAAAATGTCATTCCATACAAAAATATCAAATTTCTCCATCCCACATGAAAAGAAAAAATCATAAGAACACTAAGTCTATGTGGGTCCCTAAATGCTTATGTCATCCATCCACTAAGAAAACATCACCATTGCTTCCTACACTACTATCCACTCAAAAGCTTCAATGTTTTTCACGGTGTGTGCAGTCATTGGTCATGATTCCTTTCCATACCTCCACC
This sequence comes from Sequoia sempervirens, assembly GCA_007258455.2. Lineage (NCBI taxonomy): Eukaryota > Viridiplantae > Streptophyta > Pinopsida > Cupressales > Cupressaceae > Sequoia > Sequoia sempervirens. The sequence continues at coordinate 45,032 of VDFB02204962.1, read as the reverse complement.
ACCCCATCATTCAAATCTTTTCCTACATATTTCACTCACCCTATCCCTATGGTCCATGCTTTTGCATAAAAATTTCACCCATCTTCCTTGCATTAGTCCTACATAATCCACATCATAATCCACTTTCGGTCCTACATAATCCACATCATAATCCATTATTGCATTGGTCATAATCCACTATCTACCTAATCCATCTCACTCTCACACAATCACCCTACCAACATCGATGAGCATAATGAATTGACATGATCCATGTGATGACATCACACTCTAATGGGACTATCACCTATCATGGAAGTAGATGGTTGAGTCCCTCTCCTCCATATTCCACCTCTTCTATTCAAAAAAGTCAAAAAGGTCAAAAAAAGTAAAAAAAAAATACAAAGTAAAAAAAAAAAGTAAAGAGAAATCCCTTTGTCCAATGGTGAAAACCTGGTAAACAGGCACCTTGGATAAGTACCATGATGAAAACTTGGAAAACAAGCATCATGTGTAGATTGATCTTCTATGCAACATACACTTGGGGGCACAATGTCTCATCAAACCTATCATTTTCATCCTATCATTCTCTATCATATCCTACCATTTCCATTTCATCTTACCATCCTTACCCACACCTACATAAACCTATCAAGTCCATTCAGCCTCTCTTCCTCCTTTTGATCTTGATAAAGTTTGGGGGAAAAAATGTTGACATGTGTTTTGGATGTCTCTTGGCATACCTTATCTCTTCCAAACAACCCCTTTATTATCCATCTTATCATCCTATTATCTAAGCTTTGTCATGTCAAATCATAACTAAAATGGGGCATGCTATTCCTATGTGACATAGTCCTTGAGATCACATCCTTGTTCTCTTATGCATACATCTATTCCATCCATTATCACCTATCTATCCTAAATCCACCTAGACTTGGTCCCCCCCCTTGTCATTGGTATCTAGCACAAAGGCTACACAAATTGTCATCCATTGAAATTCAAAAACATCTCAAAAAAATACAAAAAAATCAAAACATTTCAAAAATACAAAAAAATCAAAACATTTCAAAAATCCAAAAAAATCAAAACATGTCAAAAACACAAAAACATCCAAATAACAGTCAAAAATTCAAAAAAATAGAGTCAAATTCAATCATGTCAGTCAATCCATGTCATTATTGAACTACATTGCCTTTGCGACTAAACGTAGGCAAGGCCATCTGTTGATGAGCCCCAGAGGTCACCTAGGTCGGTTCTTTAGGATTTGTCGTGTCAGTCACAATAAATCAAATATCATCCACAAAGACACAAATAGTCATAAAAAACATCATGACAAAGTCACACATCAACAAGACAACAAGCCAACGACATCACTCAATCAAACCAAATGAATTGTCAAAACAATCAAACCGTCAACCAGTCAAATATATGTCTTATACATGATGTGTCCTTCCTGAAACCAGACATTTCCATTTAGTCAAACATCATCATTTTCCTTATACAGGTGGTCACATGGTTGAAACCAAACTTGACATCTTATACGACATGTTTCCTCTCCTGAAACCAATCTTGTCTAGCAATCAACCCATCAATCACTTAGTCAAATAACCGTCAAACAAATCAAATTTTGGAAAACACTCTAAATGGTTGTTGACTTTGTCTATTTATTTTGTCGTATCTTTTTATTATTGAGTCTCTTGTTCATGTTACTATCTACCTCGAGGATGTCCCATGAAGGATTTAGAGATGTGATGATGTCTCATGACCTGTTTTTCTTGATTGTTGTCTTTGGTGTGTCCTGGCAAAAAGACTGGGGCAAATTTTCCCTTAGTATGAGTTGGGACATTCCTTGTCTACGACTGTCTATTTTTTGCAAGTGGATGACCTTGTACACCTTGGTCTATGTCATATCATGGTGTTTGTTATCCATTTGTAACATTTTACCGCCCAATGATGATTAATGCAACATCTATTTGTACTTTAGAAAAATATTGAATATTTTTTTCTCCATGATACCATTCCTCTTTTCCGCTCTAACATTTCTTCTAGTCCACATCCTCATCATCCTTGTCTATTTTCCCCTATCCTTTTGTTCCTCATATTTAAGTCCTTTCATTCATTTCAAGAGCCCACTTGTGTTCTCTGAACTCGACTGTCCTCTCAAGGGGGCATACCGCTACCTCCTCGTCATTCTTCCTCATCCTATTTTTCGCTGGGGCATGTCTTGAACTAAATTTTCTTGGTCACAATGCGATAAACTACATTATGACAAAGAGGGGAAAAATGTAGACACATAAAATTGACCTAGGCCTGCAAACTTTATTTTCTCCATATTTCTCCTTAATATAATTAAAATATTTAATTATGTCCTATAGTCCAAATTTGACTATTAATTAAATAATTCTCAATTATTTAAATAATTCATATCTTTTATTCCTCTTTACTATTTAAATAAATAAATTATATTTATTTTATTTAAATACGTCGCTAATTTCTTATGCCTCCCTATAATTAAATAAATTCCTAAATTTATTTAATTATTATTTGTCCACCATTTCCTCCTGATTATTTAAATAATAAACTTTATTTATTTATTTAAATACGTCATTAATTAATGATATCCAAACCATAGTTTAAGGTGGATGTGATGGAGAAGGATAACGGTTGACTGCTATCTCCTGCGATGACTAGGGTTTTACCTAAATTGAGCTCCTTTGGAAAGGCTCCACAAGGAATGATTTGTGGTATCTAGGGCAATGAAAGTTGTAGCAGAGAGAGGATTGGTCGAGACAACGAGAAAGTGAATGCTATGAAGGAAACAATAAAAAGTGGTGACGGCTTCATTTTGGACGATGAAGACCCGTTTGTATAGAGAGGCTTGAAGAGTGGGGAATCTAGTGTCTTCATCATAGGGGGAGGCAGATTTAAGGGGCCCAAGGTGTTTGAGACTGAGAGGAACCAAACTGGACCCTTTCATCCATTAAAGCTCTCAACCAAAGCTTCGACAAGAAGGAGAGGAGGGGACTCTATTTTACCTCCTCCAGCTAGAACAATCAAGGTGGATCTAGATGGCGAGCTAGATCATGAAGTGATTTTTAATGATTTTTTTTTCTGGGTTGGGCTTGATAGGGATATTAAGGGGTTTTTGGAAAAGCTTGACTGATCTCCACTAGTGAATTTCTAACCATTGGAAGCAAGTTTTGGAAGGGTATGTTAAAATCTATCATATGGAAAAAGGTTTTTTTATTGTTTTGTTTGAAAACGAGCAAGATAGAAATAAGATCCTCTGTGATTATCATTGGGTCTAGGAAGAAAAGTATGCACTGATGTTAAATCCATGGCACCCAACTTTCAACCCAGCCACTAAAGTGTTTGAGAGGATTCCTCTTTGGGTAAGACTTCCTAATATTCCCTTACAATTCTGGTTTGATTCCTTCTTGGAGGCAGTAGGGAACTCTTTAGGAAGCTTCTTAATGGTGGATGAGGGATCTTTAAATCTTTTGCATTTGACTTTTACTCAGATTTTGGTGGAAATGGACGTGTTTAAGGAGCTTCCGGAAGAGATCCAGATAAAAAATTTGAACAATTGTTGGGTGCAACCCTTGGATTACGAAGGGGTACCCTTTAGGTGCAAATTTTTTTTTCAAGCTGGGCACTTATTTACTCAATGTGTCAAACACAAAACAAATAAATTTGCTTCTTGGTGGAAAGATATTTCTCCCCAACACTATACAGTGGAGAGAAAGGAGGAGAAGCAAGTGAGCTCTCAGAAGAAAGGTAAGGAAGAGGAGGATCAGGTTCCTGGGGCTTTGGGTCAGGAAGGGAAGGCATTGGTAAATGAAATCAGAAGGGAGGATCAACAATAGACTAGTGATGCCCAGACATAGGAAGGAAGTCTGGTTTTGAACAGTGAAAATGATGTTTTTAATGGATGTGAAAAGGATTTGAATTTCAAAAAGTGGGTAGCAACACTTGAGTGTTGGGAGAAGAAGGGTGGGATTAGGTCACAAGAGAAATAAGCTGGGAAATGAAAAGATGATGGAAAAGGCATCAAACAACTAGCAGTTTAAATGGAGTCTTGAAGAGTCCCCATGGCAAACCAATGGAATGACAGAAGGAGGCTACAAGGATGGAGGATGGTTAGCAAATTGTTAAGGGGAAGAAAGCAAAGTAAGTAATGAAGGAAACTTTAGCTATGGTCCTTCGATCTTAGACCAAGGGAGGACCAAATAGTGCTTCAATCTCTTGACCTGTTTATAGGTCTTTTTAGGGGTGGATGGTTTTAGGCTTGTTTTTTAGGGTTGTCTGTGGCACTTCTTTGTTTGATGTAATGATGGAGGTAATTGTAGTGTGGATAGGTGGCAGGGATAGGTGTTCTTGTAGAGGAGTTTAATGGTGTTGGAAAGGGATTTTTTTTTAAAATGAAGCTGTAATGAGAAGAGCTATGCAATCTTTTATTATTATTAATAAAATAATCACTATTACCGATAAAAAAAATATGTCATTAATTCCTTATGTCTTCTTGCAATTAAATAAATTCCTATGGTTTATTTAATTATTATCCTCCTTGTCCATTTTCTCCATAATTAAATAATTATCATTAATTATTTAATTGTCATATATAGACTTTTCTTCTAATTTTAAATAAAGTCATTTATTTAAAATTCCCCACTTTCCATTTTTCCCACCTAGTAAATAATTTAAAATAATTATTTATTGTCACATGACCCCACCACTTTTGAATTAAATTAATTTTTAATTCAAAAGATCAACATCACCTCTTGAATCAAATGATTTTAAATTCTTATTTGATTCTCCAACAGCTTCATTTTTTGTGCCCAATATCCCCTTGTCACATGCATTCTTGACCTTTGATTTGATTTTCCCAAAATCAAATCTCAGCCTTCCATTTCAAATTTTAACCTAATTTTTTGGTAACCCTAATTGCTGGTTGACACATTGAATTTCAACCTTTGATCTTAGGGCTTTCTCAACTTTCAATCCTGGCCATTCATCCAAAATTGACTTCTTTATAAAAAGGAAATTTCAACCTCATTTGGGGAATTTTTTCATCTCCTAACTTCATCACTTCATCATCTCACACTTCATGCTTCAAAATTTAGGCTTCCACACTTCTTCATGCTTGTAGAAATCTGAGTACGCTTGCATTTTAGATCAAATCCTTCAATATTTTCTTAGGTCTTCTCGTAGTCATAGTTGGTCACAAGAAATTTGAGGGAAAACATTATTTTTCAGCAAATGGAGAAGGTAAATGAAGGTCAATCATGGAGGGCTTGAAGACTTTTGGTGAAATATTTCCTTTCTTTTATGCATTTTCATCCTTTGTGCTTCATTGTTTAGCTAGGGTTTTGATTGTGCATTTGATTTCATGCTAACCTAGATTTTTACCTTAGTTAGAACTACCACTAACACCTTTAAGATGGATAAAGTGGTTTCGTCATTACTATCTAAAGAGATGTGAAGAAAATCTTTCGAAATGGCTAAGGAGGCTATGGTAGTTCGAGTAAGAACAAAAGAAAAATGTAAAAAGAAGAAAACGAAGCAGGAGAAGTCAAAATCTAAATTCTGTGGGAGATCTAAGTCTCTTGGCAAGACCAAGACAAAATGTTGGAATTACGGAAAATATGGCCACTTTAGTAAAGATTGTAATGAGGAGAAAAAGAAGAATCTAAAAAAGTCATTGTTCGATTCTAAATCTGATAAATCCTCTCAAGATGATGCAAATTCCTTTGTCACTGCCTTGGAAACACATGCATCACAAGATGTGTGGTTGATAGACTCAAGAAATTATTTCTATATGAATTAACATCACTTAGATTGGTTCTCTAAGTATCAAAGTTATGATGTTGGGAAGGTGTACCTAGGTGATGGCTTTCACCTAAAAATTGTTGGTTGTGGAAGAGTCAAGACAAGATTCCCAAATGTTAAAGTGAAGGGGATAAATGGTGTCCTACATATCCCTAGTTTGGAAGGAAACCTTCTTTTTGTAAGTAAGTTGAATGATGTGGGTGTGCAAGTTTTTTTCTCGAATGGAGGATGCAAGATGACAAGAGGAGATATGATGCTTGCTAAGGGTGTTCGGATAGGCACTCTATTTCAGCTAGATGCATGCACAATTTAGTACAATAGTTCTTCTATGGAAAATAAGAAGAGAACTTCTAAGTCACTATCCTTACCATTGGAACCAACAATAGAGAAGAAATTTGCATCCACTTCCGATGGTTGTGCCTTTTGGGTACCCAAGGGTGCTCATGCTTTGGAAATGAAGTTACTTGCTGAGAAGACAATGCTTTGGCACCAAAGACTTGGTCACATTGGCGAAAAGGGTTTGAAAACCCTAAAAAATAAATGTCTTGTTGAGGGGCTTGATGATTGTAATCTTGAGTTCAATTTTTGTGAACATTGTGCCTATGGAAAAGCAAAATCGTGTTCAGTTTTATCACAATTCTCACAAATCTTCTGGGATTTTGGACTATGTGCATTATTATTTTTTTTTGTCCTATAAATGTTTCTTCATTATCAAAATTTCTATATTTTGTTTCTTTCACAGTAGGACATTTGTATCAAAAAGAGTTATACATATTTATATCATAATATTGTTTCAAGTTAGGGGAGAGGGGCCCAGAGTGGAGCACCCTAACTTCGCCTTTCTCAAAATCATACATGGAAATTTCAAATCACTTCCAATTTTGTACAATAGTTTATTTGACAACTCATGTGCTTCTATATTTTGTTTTAGGGCCACATCATCAAATATGGTGCCACATCGACGTGCTTTCTGTTGAGGTATCCAAAAGGCCCAAAAATAAAGTGAGACTGATAGTGGTGCACTAAGTGATGTTTTATTGGTGTGCTGATGTGGCATCACATGATTTGTCACTTTGTGTATTTTATAGATAAAAAGTGTTTTTCAATTGGACATTAAAGTGCTCCACTATGGGTCCCACTGAGGACTACTTCTATCCCCACTATTAGACCCTACTCCATTATGGACCCCTCTCCCCTATATGTAAAACCTAAATAGTAACATATATATGTTATATTATCATATCCCTAAATCTAACTCTTACCATATCTGACCCTTTATGTTGACAATAAGAAGATATATATTTCCATGGCATACAACCCATAACTAGCAATATACATATATATATACATATATGTATACATACATATATATACACATATATGTATACATACATATATATATACACACATAGATACTTATATATATACATAGATACATATACATATATACATATATACATATATATACATATATATATACATATGTATATACATATGTATATACATATGTGTGTGTATATATATATATAGACACCATTATCAGTCAAGGGTTGTATCATTAATATGAATGTAACAGATTAAATATGGTAATAGTTGGTATTGTGCAAAGGATAGTATAAAATGGATTGCTTGTTTCTAAAAATACAAGTCTGCGCAAGATCATGGGGGTCCAAAAAGTGGCAATGTGAAAAAAAGACATTTTTAACACGTCCAAAAATGTGAAATTCACATCTTTGAATTTTTGCAGGCCCAAGTACAATATCCGTTACGAACGGATATCCGTTACAAAATGGATATCCGATATGAAACAGATATCCATTTTGTTTAAAGCAGTGTTTATAATTGTGTCGAGTTTGGACTGACCAATTATTATATTATATATAACTGATATTCGTTCTTTGTGTTATAATTAAAAAAAAAACCCTGAGAGGTCATATTATATAATATTATATTATATTATAATATTAGATATGTATTATAATATAATATAATATAATATAATATAATATAATATAATATTATATTATATTGATATTATATTATATAATATAATATAATATATATTAAATATTAAATATTTTAAAAAAACAAGTGCAGTTAAATATGGTCGGGTCCCAACTGACCATTTTATTAAAAAGTATGTAAATCAAAAACATATATCCATTATAAACAGACATATGTTCTTTGTGTTATAATTAAAAAAAAACTCGAGAGATCATATTATATAATATTATAATATAATATATGTATTATTATATATTATTATAATATAATACATATATTATAGTATAATATATTATTATATTATATTATATTGATATTATATTATATTATATAATATATCATATATATTATATAAATCTTTTACTAATTAATACAATAATAAATTCTTTATTTATTTATATTTACAAACATATTTATATCTATGTTTATATTTAACCATTTCTATCTTTACTTAAATTATTTATTCTCTATACTTATAAAATAAATAAATATTTTATTTATTTAATTAATCTTTTAGGATAACTAATTTATCCTTACATAAATATAATTACTAAAAAAAAATCATAAGTAAAAAAATTAGCCTTATAGATATAAATATATATTAAAATATGTCTTTGTAGAAATAATTACTTCTAAAATAGAAATATACTTTACTAATCTTAAGAAACAAACTTTAAATAACTTTTAAATTAAAAAGTAACATTTATATATATTAGACTTTCATCAGATGCCTTTTTAAATCCCCTTAATTTAAATCATGAAGCTTCCCAACTACAAAGCTTTTATTTTATGGTTACCTTATTTTCAAGTCTTTTTTTTTCCTCCCTTAAAAGCATGATGGAATGAAAACTAAGATAAGTTTAAGTAAAGCCATGCATGTTCTTTTTAGAAAACTAAAATCTTAATAAATTTAAGATCTTTCCCCACCTCACCCCTACTTACCTCACCCCTACTTAAGCACCTCAAATACGGGTTATATAAAATAATTTCAAAAGGATAAATCATACGTTGCTTCCTTTATTAGCTTGATCTCCATTCTTATATTTTGATCACATATACCAATAACCCTAAAATCTTTTTATGATAGGGGTTTGTTTTTTTCTTTTTCTTTGTGTTGAGGTGGTGCATAATAATGGCTGATTTTTTTGTCAAAATTATACAAATTGCTCTGTTAAGAAAACCAGAGAGTGTGAGATTACAGGTAAAGAGACCAACATCCTTTCGGTAAATCGTGGAAACCCAAAAATTCTCAGAGGGAAAGGTCACACAACAAATACAGAGGGCTCCATGAATGATGTCATGATTAAAAAAATAGAGTTTCATAGACATTTTCTTTTACTTGTGGCAGAAAGAGACTAGAGCGACATGGCAATGGTTTTTAAATCCATTTTAAAAAATGATTGAAGAAAATAAAATAGCGATGTATTAGTCTTTTTAATCATTCCTTTGACTATGAATTCAAATAAGCCTACATACTTAATTTTAAATCTAAAATTCTAGATCTAATTCTCCTCTGTGTTTTGCAGTATAATTTTTTTTTTGTTTTCCATTTTCGATGCACAACTAAAATTTAAGTATGTTTTTTTATTATATCAATCATTTTACTACGAAACTAACTCTTAAATCTCAATCTATTCTTGTGTGTTGTGTAGGAGATAAGAATCCATGGAAGGAGCAACAATATAAGATTTACTAATTCTTAAAATTTTGACACAGATCTTGGAAGGCTATACACAGGTGTATTAAAAAGAAGAGGATCTTATTGACAACTAAAATGATAACAAATGAATACAGATTCAAAGATAGCAGTGCAATTTCATTTCAAGACAGAAAATTCTTGCATACCATATATTTTACATAATTATTTTACAACAAAATTTCCAACTAATCAATATAGAGTACCACATTCTCAATTGATTAACTTGAGCTTTAAACATAAAATTCTACATCAATCGAGAAAACTATTGGTATATTTTATTTTCATTTCTAATTCATTGAAGCTACATATACTACAACCAATCCATTTTTCTGAGATCTAAAGTTTGATCAAGCCTACTATCTCAATTTTAAAATCAAAATAAATAATAAACATTTTTCTGTTGGGCAAAACAATTTTTAGCCAAAACGTAATTTTCCCTCCCGAATCACAAAGAAATAACTTTTGTTTTCTTATAGGAATGAATTTATAGAATAACAATTACATATTCTGGATGAACTAGAATACTTTAATAAGTATCTCTTTTCAATGGCTATTCCTTTTTCAGAAAATATCACATAAAAAATATTGCAACAATAAATCTGAGAACATATATAAAACATCTACAATAGAACATCGGTAGTCTTGAACTTGCATCTCCTTAAAGCTGTAAGCTTCCTTCAGATCTGTAGACCTACACATAACACAATTCTTTTTCTAAAGTGAATGGGGTGCTCACCACCCAACTGTAGATCGGAAAACCAGTCACCCCCGAGCTTGGAGGGCATGAAAGGAATTTGGTTACACACACTCTCAAACATGCATCAACGTCAACCACACAAATGAATACAATAACACGCAAAACCCAGGGATTCACTTGCACATTGAATCTCCTCAAAGATTCAAGAAAGGGGGAGACTTAGGAGATATCACTACTCAATGGGGAAACATGTATATTTAAATAAAGATCTATATAGTATCACAACTTCTCTCCACTTCTCCATCCATCCAACTCCAAAAAATAATCCTGGGCACTCATACCCAAAAACCCCATATTCCAATAATGTGGGTACTCATACCCAAAATCTCCACCTTCTCAAAGGTTAGAGTTTTCCCCATTGGAGGTCCATCCTCTCTCAACCCCATACTTGGGAAGCTCTCAAAATCTAAGAGAGTCATCCCCATACAACCCAATACAATAAAAACAACACAATAATACTTCAAATGAAAACTCAGTCTTTTCGAAAATAAATAGATTCAACCAAAAACAACACAAAGGGATTGAAACCAACCTCTTAAAATTTCCAAGAAGAAATTTGTGGAAGCACCCCAAACTTTTCCTTCAGACTCTCTTTCACCCAAAAAGAACTTCTTCCAGAAAAACCCCACCAAACTGAGAGATTACTAGTTTCCAAAGAAAATCCAACCCCCCAACAATCCAAAAAGAAAGAGATAAAAAAAAGTCCTCCAAAATTTGTTTCCAAAACCACTCTTGCTTTAAAGCACTGAAGACCAATGAGGATCTTCTTCAAATTGATCCATTTACAACCTATTTCAAATACAAATTCGTCACCCTTAAAGCTAGGCCTTTTTGAGAGGTCATATCTTGATTTTAGTTGAAGATATAACTTGAAGTAAGTGCCTAACCCTTGGGTTAACACCCTAGGGGTTTAAAAAAATAGAAAAAAACATAATTTAATCAGCATTTTTCAACCCTTTTTAGCTCAATTAATTTTTTTTTTCCCAAAATACCCTCAAATATAACTTTTCAGATAAAATGGAACTTAAAACATAAAAGAGAACTATATAATAAATGAAATAACACTCAAGTCTCAAACCACTTTACAAAATTTACAACACAATAAGATTATAGCCCCTATGGACTATAGTCGGCATTCACAGGGCTTATCACATTGGGTTCCTTGAAGACCTCCAATTCCATTGGCCATGGAATTTGTACCTGCACACTCATTTTCACACATTAATATATCCAATAAAATCATATAGTCAAGGCAACTGAAACATATATATTCACATCATACAATTTCCATCAAAATTAAATCACATTAAAAAAATCAATTTATAGTTACAATAGTCACATGAATTCATCATCATTGAATCCTCCTAATAACATTTATTCATTTTTTTTTCATACAGTAACAATAGTTCAAAATTCATAAATTTTATTAATTCTACTTGAGCATCCATAATAATCAATAATGACCAATATGAGGTCCAACGTTCACATCACCATAATATGAAATCAAATACAAGGTCTAATGTCAAAACATTATAATATGCATAGCATCATAAAGCATCAGTCTGCATCCAAACATAATGTCTAATTAGTTAATATGCAAATAAAACTATCTATCCAAAATAATGAAGTAGCATAATATCAAGTATCACTAGTGGGTTTCACATCCTCCCCCCCTAGGAATGAACTTCCTCCTCGAAGTCATCAAAGAGGTGAGGGTATAGTGTCCTCAATTGGGAAGCATCTTCCCAACTAGTTGCAACCTCATCATATCTATCCCATTGGACCCTGACCTGGTCCAACGTCCGACGAGCCAAAATGTGAATGGGCTCCAATGTTAGCTGCCCATCTGACTCCACCTACAAGGCATCCCATTCTAGTATATGAGAATCATCATACACATAACATTGTAAAATTGAAACATGAAACACATCGTGGATGCATGAGAGGCTAGGTGACAAGGCTAAATGATAAGCTACTAGACCTATCCACTCCAGGATCTCAAATGGTTCTACAAATCAGAGTGCAAGCTTAGAGCCCTTCCCATAACAAATTAGACTCTTATGTGGTATCACTTGCAAGAATACTCGATCACCCATTGAAAATCTTTGATCGATTCTCTTAGCATCAGCATACGTCTTTTGATGATCTTGTGCCTCTTGCAGATGTTGCCTAATCAGATCTACTTGCTGCTCCATATCCTGCACCAAATCTGGTCCAATAGCCACTTTGTCTTCAATGCGATCCCAACTCAGAGGGGTCCTACGAGATCTTCCATACAATGTCTGAAAAGGTGGCATGCCCAAAGAACTGTGGTGCCCATTATTATAGAAAACTCAAACAAGTACAAATAATCCTCCCAACGAGATTGGTGATCCATCACATACATACGTAGCATATCCTCTAAAACTTGATTCACCCTCTTTGTTTTCCCATCTGTCTCAGGATGATAAGTCGTATTGAAGTTGAGCTGAGTTCCTAATTCCTGTTGCAATGATGTCCAAAATTTTGATGTAAAGAGTGGGTCTCTATCAGAAATGATCCTTCGATGGACTCTGTGAAGTCTGATGACATCATCTAAGAATAGTCTTGCTATTGTTAGAGCTGTATAAGTCGTACGCACAGGTGAAAAATGGGGTACTTTGGTCAATTTGTCCACAGTTACCATGATGGCATCATGGCGGTGTGAATTCAAAGGTAGACCAACAATAAAGTCCATCAAAATGGTATCCCATTTCCACTTAGGAATATCATGTGGATAGAGAAGACTTGTTGGATGCTGATGCTCGGCTTTGACTCTCTGACACTCAAGGCACCGAGTCACAAAATCTGCAATGTCTCATCGCATCCCCACCCAATGATAAAGTTGTCTATGGTTGGTGTGCATATTCTTCACTCCTGGATGTGCAACATAAGGTGGCCTATGTGCCTCAAAAAGTATGATTGTATAGAGATTGCCTATACTAGGTACATAGATGTGTCCATTATGACGTAATAAGCCATTAGACTCTAAGGTATATCCTAAAAAAATTTCCTTAAGGGACATTTGTGACTGGATCTCTTGCTGGACCTCCATGTACCAATCATCCTTAGGTAAACATTGTAGTATCTGACTCCTCAGATCAGTTCCCAAAGACATGGATGATAGCTCATGTTGCCTCCTACTCAAAGCATCTGCTACAACGTTCTCCTTCCCTTTTATGTAATGCACATCAAAATCATACTCGCATAAAAACTCCATCCAACGTTGTTGACATGCATTCAAATTTGGCTAAGTGAATAGGTACTGTAGGCTCTGGTGGTTTGAATGTAACTCAAATTGATGACCTAGAAGAAAATGTCTCCAACGAACTAGAGCATGAACTACTGCTACCAACTCCAAGTCATGAATAGGGTAGTTCAGCTCATGGGTCTTGAGTTTTCGTGACTCATACGCGATCACTCTACCCTCCTACATAAGTATTGTACATAAGCCATTAATCGAGGCATCAATGCATACCATGAAATATCCTAATGGATCTAGAATGACTAATATGGGAGCACTAGTGAGACGCTCCTTGAGGGTCTAGAAGAACCTCTCACACTGATTTTTCCACTCAAACTTCTTCCCTTTTTGCTGAAGAGAAGTGATAGGATGTGCAATCCTAGAAAAACCTTGAACAAAATGATGATAATAGCCTTCTAAGACCATAAAACTCCTAACCTCTATCACTGAAGTGGGTGTTGGCCAACCCATAATCGCCCTGATCTTTGATGGATCTACTGAGATACCATCACCGGATATAATATGACCAAGATAATGAATCTCTAAATGAAAGAATGTACACTTTGACAAGTTACCATATAATTGATGCTCCCTCAAACATTGAAGAACCTGTCACAAGTGCTCCTCATGCTCCTCCTCTAACCATGAGTTATCAAAATGTCATCTAAGAATATTACCATGAACCAATATAGGAAAGTACGAAATACTCCATTCATGAGGCTCATGAACCCTGCAAGAGCATCCATCAGTTTGAATGGTACCACTGTGAACTCGTAGTCGCCATACCTAGTCCTGAAAGCGATATTATGAATATCTGCTTTTGAAATCCACAACTGATGATAACCGGATTTAAGGTCAATTTTTGAGAACACTCTCGCTCCTTGCAATTGATCAAACAAATCGTCGATCCTCAGAAGTGGGTAATGATTCTTGATTGTCACCTTATTCAGCTGTCTATAATCTACACAAAGACGAAGGGATCCGTCCTTCTTCATGAAGATGACAAGAGCGCCCCAGGGCAAGACTTGGATGAATATGGACCTTCTCAAGCAATTCCTGTAACTGAATCTTGATGTCAATTAGAACATGTGTAGTCATCCTGTAAGTTGCCCTCGATATCGGTTGAGCTCCTGGTATCAAATCTATACAAAAGTCAATCTCTTGTCGTGGTGGCATACCTGGTAACTCAGAAGGAAAAAAATCTTAAAACTCCCCAAGAATGGGATGGTCTTCCAATTAATTCTCTATCTTCTCCTCATCCAAATCACTGATGGTGATGGCGAACATTTGACATCCCTTTCGTATACACTGCTTCAACTACATAGCGGATATAGTACGAAGGGAAATGGGTGTCTGTACACCCCTAAAATCACCATTGTTGTACCTTGATCATCTACACACTCAATTGTCTTTTGATGACAATCTAGATTAGCTTCGTGTGCCTCGAGCTAGTCCATACCCAAAACTAATCCATAGGAGCCCAAAGGAGTAATATGAAGGTCAACTAAAGCGGTCAAATCTCCAACTCATAGTGGACAAGCTCTGACTATAAAATCTACGAACACCTTGGTCCCTGAGGCTAACTCAACCTCCCATCTATTGTCTTTCCTAGATGCCACTAGCCCACCATTTTCCACTATAGAAGGGGATATAAAAGAATCTGATGCCCTAGAATCAGATAAAATAGATACACGAGTATTGCGAATCATACCTAGGGCCTCAATCACTATGGCCTGATGCTCAGCTTGGCAGTTCTCGACCACCGCATAAACTATATGAAACTTCCATGCATCCCCCACTGTTTGCTCAGATCCTACTTCTCACTACCCTCCAGCTGTAAAACCCTAAGGACACTCCTTGGCTAAATGTCCTAATTCATCGCACACAAAACAAGCACCTCTGTTCTGACCCTGAGATGACTGTGTTTTCTTGAACTGCTATCCTCTAGACCTAGTAGATCCACTATGTCCACCACGAGAATACTTTTGAGAACATGCTGGAGTAGCACCCTGTGCCTGCGGACGTTGATCCCTATGGGGACCCTATGATCACCATGGTCTAGATTGTCCACCCTGAAATCCCTGCTGAGGCCTGGTCCTCTGACTAAATTGCTGCTGCTGGGGAGGCCTAGATGATCCTATAGGGGGTCTAAATACTCCCTTAGAAGGAAGAGGACGTCGATGAAATCCCTATACCTATATATCTGGATTGCGGTTTTGATATTGCTCTCATGCATCATGGGATTTCCCCTGAATATCCTCTGCAATAAGGGCCTTTTCCACATCAACCTGAAGGTTCTCTGGATTGGCCATACGTATAGGTCCTGATATGCCAACATTCAGCCCCTAGATAAATCGATTGACAAGAAGCTTATCATCATGAAGATAGTCTACATAATGCAATAGCTCTAGGAATCGACTCTCGTACTATGCTACTGTCAGTCCCCTCTGCTGAAGATCATGAAACTCATTAATGCGATGCTATATAAAATGCTCAGACAAGTAGTGTGCTCTGAAATGCCCAAGGAAAGTCTCCGATGTAATGGTGTCCATAGTAAAGTGATGCTTGTGCTCCTCCTGGTGCCACCATGTAGATGTTGTATCTCCAAGTAAATGTATAGCAAAACGTGCTTTGAGATTGCTCACATATGTATGCAACCCAAAATACCTCTCAAGACTAAGGAAGCCAAGCTTCGACCTCAACACCATTTGTGGTTCCTTCCAATTTTGGTGTACGCAGACGTAATAAGACCCTAATCTCATCGCCTGCATCACGAGTTGCTCTAGGCTCAACTCATACCTCTGGTTGGGGTACATAAGGTGGAGGATCCATGTGAACTGATCCTCTCTCTCCATCGTCATACTGCTCATCAGGAACTTGAGGGGGACTTCTGCTACACTCTTTACGCTCAAATCTGTGTGCTCTAGTAGAATCTTGTGTCTGCTCACGACAGGGACCCTCCCCTACATCTGGCAATCTAGCATGTATCACCCCAATCAAATCCTCGAGTGCATGGAGGATTTGTGAATTGAGGTTTGGTTGTGGCTCATTCTGTGGTAATTTAGGAACCTCTAGTATTACTGGTGGTGTTGCAAATCTCTCTCCTTGTGCTCCACATCCTCTACCACGTCCACGACTGCGTCCACGACCTACTCCTCTCTTAGGTGCCATTCTAAATGATAACGCCAATAAGCGCTATTAACATGATGTACGCATAAACCCAGAGCTCTCGGTATTTGAAAATTGGGCTCTGATACCAAATGTAATGCCCTAAATTTTTTTCCCAATTGTAAAAACACAACTAACAATTTTTTATTATAAAAATGTATAGACACTACTATGTCAACCCGTTGCTGCATACAAAAGTTTAATTATAAACATTTCATCGTTAATATCTAATTTCAATAACCAAAGCCATAAATCTTTTAATAATTAATATGATAATAAACTCTTTATTTATTTTTATTTACAAACATATTTATATTTATGTTTATATTTAACTATTTTTATCTTTACTTAAATTATTTATTCTCTATACTTATAAAAAAATAAAATTATTTATTTAATTAATCTTTTAGGATAACTAATTTATCCTTACATAAATATAATTACTAAAAAAGAGAACCATAAGTAAAGAAATTAGCCTTATAGATATAAATATATATTAAAATATATCTTTGTAGAAATAATTACTTCTAAAATAGAAATATACTTTACTAATCTTAAGAAACAAACTTTAAATTACTTTTAAATTAAAAAGTAACTTTTATATATATTAGACTTTCATCACGTGCCTTTTTAAATTCCCTTAATTTAAATCATGAAGCTTCCCAACTAAAAAGCTTTTATTTTATGGTTACCTTACTTTAAAGTCTTGTTTTTTCCTCCCTCAAAAGCATGATGGAATGAAAGCTAAGATAAGTTTAACTAAAGCCACATATGTTCTTTTTAGAAAACTAAAACCTTAATAAATTTAAGATCTTTCCCCACCTCACCCCTCCTTAAGCGCCTCAAATACGGGTTATATAAAATATTTTCAAAAGGATAAATCACACGTTTCTTCCTTTATTAGCTTGATTTCCATTCTTATATTTGGATCGCATATACTAATAACCTTAAAATCTTTTTATAATAGGGGTTTGTTTTTTTTTTTTCTTTGTGTTGAGGCGGTGTACAACAATGGCAGATTTTTTTGTCAAAATTATACAAATTGTTCTGTTAAGAAAACCAGAGAGTGTGAGATTACAGGTAAAGAGACCAACATCCTTTTGGTGAATCGTGGAAACCCAAAAATTCTCAAAGGGAAAGGTCACAGGGTAAATACAGAGGGCTCCATCAATGATGTCATGATAAAAAAATAGAGTTTCACAGACATTTTCTTTTACTTGCTACAGAAAGAGACTAGAGCGACATGACAATGGTTTTTAAATCCATTTTAAAAAATGATTGAAGAAAATAAAACAACGATGTATTAGTCTTTTTAATCATTCCTTTGACTATGTATTCAAATAAGCCTACATACTTAATTTTAAATCTAAAATTCTGGATCTAATTCTCCTCTTTGTTTTGTAGTATAATTTTTTTTTTTGTTTTCCATTTTCGATGCACAACTAAAATTTAAGTATGTTTTTCTTTTATATCAATTTTTTTACTACGAAACTAACTCTTAAATCTCAATCTCTTCTTGTGTGTTGTGTAGGAGATAAGAATCCATGGAAGGAGCAACAATAGAAGATTTACTAATTCTTAAAATTTTGACACAGATCTTGGAAGGCTATACACAGGTGTATTAAAAAGAAGAAGATCTTATTGACAACTAAAATGATAACAAATGAATACAGATTCAAAGATAGCAGTGAAATTTAATTTCAAGACACAAAAAATTCTTGCATACCATATATTTTATAGAATTCTTTTACAACAGAATTTCCAACTAATGAATACGGAGTACCACATTCTCAATTGATTAACTTGAGCTTTAAACATAAAATTCTACATCAATCGAGACAACTATTGGTATATTTTATTTTCATTTCTAATTCATTGAAGCTACATTTAATACAACCAGTCCATTTTTCTGAGATCTAAAGTTTGATCAAGCCCACTATCTCAATTTTAAAATCAAAATAAAAAATAAACATTTTTCTGTTGGGAAAAACAATTTTTAGCCAAAGGGTAATTTTCCCTCCCTAATCACAAAAAAATAACATTTTTTTTTCTTATAGGAATGAATTTATAGAATAAAAATTACGTATTCTTGATGAACTGGAATACTTAAATAAGTATCTCTTTTCAATAGTTATTCCTTTTTTCATAAAATATCACATAAAAAAATTGCAACAATAGATTTGAGAACATATATAAAACATCTACAATAGAACATTGGTAGTCTTGAACTTGCATCTCCTTAAAGTTGTAAGCTTACTTTAGATCTGTAGACCTACACATAACACAATTTTTTTTTCTAAAGCCAATGGGGTGCTCACCACCCAACCATAGACCGGAAAACAAGTCACCCCCGAGCTTGGAGGCCATCAAAGGAACTAGTTTACACACTCTCAAACATGCATCAACATCAACCACACAAATGAATACAATAACACCCAAAACCCAGGGATTCACTTGCACATTGAATCTTCTCAAAGATTCAAGAAAGGGGGAGACTTAGGAGATATCACTACCCAATAGGGAAAATGGTATATTTAAATAAAGATCTGTATAGTATCACAACTTCTCTCCACTTCTCCATCCATCCAACTCCACAAAATAATCCTGGGCACTCATACCCAAAAACCCCATATTCCAATAATGTGGGTACTCATACCCAAAATCTCCACCTTCATAAAGGTTAGAGTTTTCCCCATTGGAGGTCCATCCTCTCTCAACCCCATACTTGGGAAGCTCTCAAAATCTAAGAGAGTCATCTCCATACAACCCAATAGAATAAAAACAACACAATAATACTTCAAATGAAAACTCAGTCTTTTCAAAAATAAATAGATCCAACCAAAAACAACACAGAGGGATTGAAACCAACCTCTTACACTTTCGAGGAAGAAATTTTTGGAAGCACCCCAAACTTTTTCTTCGGACTCTCTTTCACCCAAAAAAAACTTCTTCGAGAAAAACCCCACAAAAATGAAAGATTACTAGTTTCCAAAGAATATCCAACCCTCCAACAATCCAAAAAGAAAGAGATAAAAAAAAGTCTTCCAAAATTTGTTTCCAAAACCACTCTTGCTTTAAAGCACTAAAGACCAATGAGGATCTTCTTCAAATTGATCCATTTACAACCCATTTCAAATCCAAATTCGTCACCCTTACATCTAGGCCTTTTTGAGAGGTCATATATTTATTTTAGTTGAAGATATAACTTGAATTAAGTGCCTAACTATTGGGTTAACACCCTAGGGGTTTAAAGAAAAATAGAAAAAACATAATTTAATCACCTTTTTTCAACCCTTTTTAGCTCAATTAAAAATAAATGTCCCAAAATACCCTCAAATATAACTTTTCAGATAAAATAGAACTTAAAACATAAAAGAGAACTATATAATAAAAGAAATAACACTCAAGTCTCAAACCACTTTACAAAAATTACAACACAATAAGATTATAGCCCCTATTGACTATAGTCGGCATTCACAGGGCTTATCACATTGGGTTCCTTGAAGACTTCCAATTCCATGGGCCATGGAATTTGTACCTGCACACTCATTTTCACACATTAATATATCCAATAAAATCATATAGTCAAGGCAACTGAAACATATATGTTCAGATCATACAATTTCCATGACATTAAAAAAATCTATTTATAGTTACAATAGTCACATAAATTCATCATCATTGAATCCTCCTAATAACATTTATTCATTTTTTTTTTTTCATTCAGTAACAATAATTCAAAATTCATAAATTTTATTAATTCTACTTGAGCATCCATAATAATCAATAATGACCAATATGAGGTCCAATGTTCACATCACCATAATATGAAATCAAATACAAGTTGTAATGTCAAAAGAACATAATATGTATAGCATCAGTTTGCATCCAAACATATTGTCTAATTAGTTAATATGCAAATCAAACTATCTATCCAAAATAATGAAGTAGCATAATATCAAGTATCACTGGTGGGTTTCACATCCTCCCCCCTAGGAATGAACTTCCTCCTAGAAGTCCTGAAAGAGGTGAGGGTATAGTGACCTGAATTGGGAAGCATCTTCCCAACTAGCTGCAACCTCATCATATCTATCCCATTGGACCCTGACTTGGTCCAACGTCTGACGGGCCAAAATGTGAATGGGTTCCAATGCTAGCTACCCGTCTAACTCCACTTGCAAGGCATCCCAATCTAGTATATGAGAATCATCATGCACATAACGTTGTAAAACTGAAACATGAAACACATTGTGGATGCGTGATAGGATAGGTGGCAAGGCTAAATGATATGCTACAAGACCTATCCGCTCCAGGATCTCAAATGGTCCTACAAATTGGGGTGCAAGCTTAGAGCCCTTCCCATAACAGATTGGACTCTTATGTGGTATCACTTGCAAGAATACTCGATCACCCACTGAAAAGCTTCGATCGATTCTATTAGCATCGACATACTTCTTTTGACGATCTTGTGTCTCTCGTAGATGTTGCCTAATCAGATCTACTTGGTGCTCCATATCCTGCACCAAATCTGGTCCAATAGCCACTTTTTCCTCAATGCGATCCCAACTCAGAGGGGTCCTACAAGATCTTCCATACAATGCCTGAAAAGGTGGCATGCCCAGAGAACTATGGTGCCCATTATTATAGGAAAACTCAACCAAGTACAAATAATCCTCCCAACGAGACTGGTGATCCATCACATACATATGTAGCATATCCTCTAAAACCTGATTCACCCTCTCTGTTTTCCCATCTATCTGAGGATGATAAGTCGTACTGAAGTTGAGCTGAGTTCCTAATTCCTACTGCAATGATGTCCAAAATTTGGATGTAAAGAGTGGGTCTCTATTAGAAATAATCCTCTGAGGGACTCCGTGAAGTCTTACGACATCATCTAAGAATACTCTCGCTATTGTTGGAGCTATATAAGTCATACACATAGGTGAAAAATGGGGTACTTTGGTCAATTTGTCCACAGTTACCATGATGGCATCATGGTGGCGTGAAGTCAAAGGTAGACCAACAATAAAGTCCATTGAAATGGTATCCCATTTCCACTTAGGAATATTGTGTGGATAGAGAAGACTTGGTGGATGCTAATGCTCGGCTTTGACTCTTTGACACTCAAGGAACCAAGTCACAAAATCTGCAATGTGTCGTCGCATACCTGCCCAATGATAAAGCTGTCTAAGGTTGGCATGCATCTTCTTCACTCCTGGATGTGCAGCATAAGGTGGCCTATGTGCCTCTGAAAGTATGACTGTACAGAGATTGCTTGTACTGGGTACATAGATGTGACCATTATGACGTAATAAGCCATCAAACTAAGGTATATCTTGAAAAATTGCCATTAAGGGCCCTCTATGACTGGATCTCTTGTTGGACCTCCATGTACCACTCATCCTTAGGTAAAAATTTTAGTATTTGACTCCTTAGATCAGTGCCCAAAGAAATGGATGATAGCTCATGTCACCTCCTACTCAAAGCATCTACTACAACGTTCTCTTTCCCTTTTATGTAATGCACATCAAAATCGTACTCGCATAAAAACTCCATCCAACACTGTTGACGGGCATTCAAATTTGGCTATGTGAATAGGTACTGTAGGCTTTGGTGGTTTGAATGTAACTCAAAGTGATGACCTAGAAGAAAATATCTCCAACGAGCTAGAGCATGAATTACTGCTGCCAACTCCAAGTCATGAGTAGGGTAGTTCAACTCATGGGTCTTGAGTTTTCGTGACTCATATGTGATCACTCTACCCTCCTGCATAAGTACTACACCTAAGCCATCAATTGAGGCATCAATGCATACCATGAAATCTCTTGATGGATCTGGAATGACTAATATGGGAGCACTAGTGAGATGCTCCTTGGGGGTCTGGAAGGCCCTCTCACATTGATCTGTCCACTCAAACTTCTTCCCTTTTTGCTGAAGAGAAGTTATAGGATGTGCAATCCTAGAAAAACCCTTAACAAAATGACGATAATAGCCTTCTAAGCCCATAAAACTCCTAACCACTATCACTGAAGTGGGTGCTGGCCAATCCATAATCGCCCTGATCTTTGATGGATCTACTAAGATACCATCACTAGATATAATATGAACAAGATAATGAATCTCTGAACGAAAGAATGTACACTTCGACAAGTTACCATATAATTGATGCTCCCTCAAACATTGAAGAACCTGCCACAAGTGCTACTCATGCTCCTCTTCTGACCATGATTATATCAAAATTTCATCTAAGAATATTACCATGAACCAATCTAGGAAAGTATGAAATACTCCATTCATGAGGCTCATGAAAACTGCAAGAGCATCCATCAGTCCGAATGGTACCATTGTGAACTCATAGTAGCCATACCTAGTCCTGAAGGTGGTCTTATGATTATGTTCTTCTGAAATCCACAATTGATGATAACCAGACTTAAGGTCAATTTTCGAGAACACTCTCGCTCCTTGCAATTGATCAAACAAATCGTCGATCCTCAAAAGTGGTTAACGATTCTTGATCGTCACCTTGTTCAGTTGTCTATAATCTACACAAAGACGAAGGGATCCGTCCTTCTTCATGAAGATGACAAGAGCACCCTAAGGTGAGACTTGAATTTATATGGCCCTTCCCAAGCAACTCCTCTAACTAAATCTTGAGCTCAATTAGCTCATGTGTAGTCATCCTGTAAGGTGCCCTCGATATTAGTTGAGCTCCTGGTATCCAATCTATACGAAAGTCAATCTCTCACTGTGGTGGCATACCTAGTAACTCAGAAGGAAAAACATCTTAAAACTGCCCAAGAATGAGATGGTCATCCAATGAAGTCTCTATCTTCTCCTCATCCAAATCACTGATGGTGATGGCGAACATCTGACATCCCTTTTGCATACACTGCTTCAACTGCATAGCAGATATAATTCGAACGGAAATGGGTCTCTGTACACCCCTAAATTCACCATTGTTGTACATTGATCATCTACACACTCAATTGTCTTTTGATGACAATCTATCTTAGCTTGGTGTGCCTCGAGCTAGTCCATACCCAAAACTAATCCATAGGAGCCCAAAGGAGTAATATGAAGGTCAACTAAAGTGGTCAAATCTCCAACTCGTAGTGGAAAAGCTCTGACTATAGAATCTATGAACACCTTGGTCCCTGAGGCTAACTCAACCTCCCATCTATTGTCTTGCCTAGATGCCACTAGCCCACCACGTTCCACTATAGAAGGGGATATAAAAGAATCTAATGCCCCAGAATCAAATAAAATAGATACACGAGTATTTCCAATCATACTTAGGGCCTCAATCACTATGGCCTGATGCTCAGCTTGGCGGTTCTCGATCACCGCATAAACTATATGAAACTTCCCTGTATCCCCCACTGTCTACTTAGATCCTACTACTCGCTACCCTCCAGCTGTAAAACCCCGAGGACTCCCCTTGGCTAAATGTCCTAAATCGTTGTACACAAAACAAGCACCTCTGTTTTGACCTTGAGATGATTGTGTCTTGTTGAACTGCTATCCACCAGACCTAGTAGATCCACTATGTCCACCACAAGAAGACTGTTGAGAAAATGCTGGAGTAGCACCTTGTGCTTGCAGACGTTGATCCCTATGGGGACCCTGTGATCACCATGGTCTAGAGTGTCCACCCTGAAATCCCTATTGAGGCCTGGTCCTTTGACTAAATTTTTGCTACTGGGGAGGCCTAGATGATCCTGTAGGGGGTCCAAATCCTACCTTAGAAGGAAGAGGAGGTCGACGAAATCCCTATACCTATGTAACTAGATTGCAGTTTTGATATCGCTCTCGTGCATCGTGGGCTTTCCCCTAAATCTCCTCTGCAATAAGGGCCTTTTCCACAGCAACCTGAAGGTATTCTGGATCAGCCATACATACAGGTCCTGATATGCCATCATTCAGCCCCCGAATAAATTGATTGACAAGAAGCTTATCATCATGAAGATATTCTACATAATGCAATAGCTCTAGGAAACGACTCTCGTATTGTGCTACTGTTAGTCCCCTCTGTTGAAGATCATGAAACTCATCAATGTGACATTGTATAAAATGCTCAGACAAGTAGCGTGCTCTGAAACGCCCAAGGTAAGTCTCCCATGTAATGGTGTCCATAGTAAAGTGATGCTTGCGCTCCTCCTAGCACCACCATGTAAATGTTGTATCTCCAAGTAAATGTATAGAAAATTGTGCTTTGAGATTGCTTTCATATGTATGCAACCCAAAACACCTCTCAAGACTGAGGAAGCCAAGCTTCAGCCTCAACACCATTTGTGGTTCCTTCAAATTTTGGTGTATGTAGATGTAATAAGTCCCTAATCTCATCGCCTGCATCACAAGTTGCTCTAGGCTCAACTCATACCTCTAGTCGGGGTACATAAGGTGGAGGATCCATGTGAATTGATCCTCTCTCTCCATCGTCATACTGCTCATCAGGAACTCGAGGGGGACTTCTACTACACTCTCTACACTCAGATCTGTGTGCTCCAGTAGAATCTTGTGTTTGCTCACTATGGGGACCCTCCCCTGCATTTGGAAATTTGGCATGTATCACCCCAATCAAATCCTTGAGTGCATGGAGGATTTGTGAATTGAGATTTGGTTGTGGCTCATTATGTGGTAACTCAGGAACCTCTGGTATTACTGGTGGTGTTGCAAATCTCTCTCCCTGTGCTCCACGTCCTCTACCACATCCATGACTGCGTCTGCGACGTACTCCTCTCTTAGGTGCCATCCTACATGATACCGCCAATATGCACTATTAACATGATGTACGCATAAACCCAGAGCTCTCGGTGTTTGAAAATCGTGCTCTGATACCAAATGTAATGCCCTAAAAAAATTTCCCAATTGTAAAAACACAACTAACAATTTTTTTTTATAAAAACGTATAGACACTACTATGTCAACCCGTTGTTGCATACAAAAGTTTAATTATAAACATTTCATCATTAATATCTTATTTCAATAACCAAAACGATAAATCTTTTACTAATTAATATGATAATAAACTCTTTATTTATTTTTATTTACAAACATATTTATATTTATGTTTATATTTAACTATTTTTATCTTTACTTAAATTATTTATTCTCTCTATACTTATAAAAAAAATAAAAAATAATTTAATTAATCTTTTAGGATAACTAATTTATCCTTACATAAAGATAATTACTAAAAAAAGAGAACCATAAGTAAAGAAATTAGCCTTATAGATATAAATATATATTAAAATATATCTTTGTAGAAATAATTACTTCTAAAATAGAAATATACTTTACTAATCTTAAGAAACAAACTTTAAATTACTTTTAAATTAAAAAGTAACTTTTACATATATTAGACTTTCATCACATGTCTTTTTAAATTCCCTTAATTTAAATCATGAAGCTTCCCAACTAAAAAACTTTTATTTTATGGTTACCTTACTTTAAAGTCTTGTTTTTTTCCTCCCTTAAAAGCATGATGGAATGAAAACTAAGATAAGTTCATGTAAAGCCACGCATGTTCTTTTTAGAAAACTAAAACCTTAATAAATTTAAGATCTTTCCCCACCTCACCCCTCCTTAAGTGCCTGAAATACGGGTTATACTAGCAATTGCACCTTGGTGTGCAATAGGTACGCCGAAGAGGTTTGGAAGGTCAATTATGATAAATTTTGGTACATTATAATTTATAGTATTAATTTATTGAGTTTATTATTATTATTAATTTATATAATTTATTTTTATATTATTATTAATTTATTAATATATTAACCCAGTCGTCCATTATCTCAGAGAATCCCGACTCAAAATTACAACTCACTTTAGGCGCTGTATATTCGGCATCACAGGCAACATTTTCGTTGCCGCCGCCACAACCATCCTCATTGTTAAACTACGAAACAATTCATTTTTTTAGGAAGTATAAAAGATCAAAATTTCTTGGAGTCTATCAAAATGAATGGCTTTCGTTTCTGTTAATATGTGCAAAGGTGAGATTTACATTCACTAGAGGAGGTCAAATAACCCAAGAATGTAATGTATAGATTTATTACAAGGAACTTATGGAGTCTATGTACACGGTCCCATATAGCAGTTATATGGGTCTCTTTAGCACATTTCATTGATACTAAACAACAATTCACGGTCTGGCATGGCCTAAAGCTATCATCTTCAACGGGCAGCAGCATAAGCTGTGTGTTGGTTTCTTCTTCTCATTGTATTCCCCCATGATGGATTGTTAGCTGATCTTCTTCTAATAAATTCCCTTGATTGAGCTTCCCAAACACTACTCTCTTATAATTTGCCTTCACTCTTCCTGAATCCCAAACTGCTTGGAGTCTCCAATCATAGTCCTGGTGGAGAAGAGGATCCGATAGAGTATTATAAGCCTCCTAAGCTTTAAGGAATTGTCTGGTACTTTCTTCTTTATCTTCAGCTGGGCAGACGTCAGGATGGTATTTAAGAGCCATCTGACGATATGCACTCTTTATATCACTTGTACTCTCATTAGGAGAGACAGATAGAATATCATACAATGAAGAAGAAGAATGGGGAGCATATTGAGAGTGAAATGCTCTAATAGTTGTACCCGTTTTAAGTGTAGTCTACTTTGGACTCACTCCAAATCCTACCCTTGAAACTCTAATAGAAGCACAATTTTTCATAAGATTCAGGATCCTTAAACCTCTAATTGATGCACTATGCTCCATGAAAACTCTGCTATTGAAAGCTTGTGAAAGAATAGTAGTAACAATTTTGAATGGAAATGAAGTTGTCGACTAGGAATTATAAAAGAAGGCAATGAATTCTAGTTAAGAAACAATAGCTGCTACTATACTGAAATAATTTTGAAGGTGTAGATATAGAGGAGGAGAGAGAATTGTGGGTTCCAAGACAGGGAAACACGAAAGCACCGAGTCACAAGTGCAGAAGCTCTCATATGACCACGTCTCACTTTCGAATCTCACGCAGTCGTATAAAACCGAGCATCCCACTGTATAATAATTGCTCAGCAAATGACCATACATTTCTATGGACGCTTCTTCAGAATTCATGATCACAATCCTTCTGCAGAACTCTCTCCTTGTCTTACACGATCTTATTGTACAGGGAAGAACAATGGAGTTAATGGAAATGACAAAACAATTTAATGATGAAATGACAGAAAATGTAAGTGGCAAGAATAGTTTGGTGAGGGGGCTGCAGAAGAATGATTGAAGCGGTTGGTGTTCCCCCGTGCGAAAAGAGAGTGGAAAATTGAAATGGCTGGACAAAGATGTACGTAGCTCGCCAAGTTGGAGGTGGCAAAAAAATGGAGCGGAAACCAATAGAGGTGGGGAAAACAGTAAAGCTACCTGCTTAAACAATCAACGGTTGGAAACGACGGAACTATCAACCATGCCCTCTCCGTGAGTTTAGGCCGTTCATAGACAAAATGAGCTTGGAAGGCTCAAATAAGGAAACACTTGCGGCATAATAAAATAATTTCAACAGGATAAAACACACGTTTTTTCCTTTATTAGCTTGATCTCCATTCTTATATTTTGATCACATATACTAATAACCTTAAAATATTTTTATAATAAGGGCTTTTTTTTTCTTTTTCTTTGTGTTGAGGCGGTGCACAACAATGGTGGATTTTTTTGTGAAAATTATACAAATTGCTTTGTTAAGAAAACCAGAGAGTGTGAGATTACAGGTAAAGAGACCAACATTCTTTCGGTGAATCGTGGAAACCAAAAACTTCTCAGAGGGCAAGGTCACAAGGTAAATACAAAGGGCTCCATCAATGATGTCATGATAAAAAAATAGAGTTTCACAAACATTTTCTTTTACTTGCTACAGAAAGAGACTAGAGCGACATGGCAATGGTTTTAAATCCATTTTCAAAAATGATTGAAGAAAATAAAACAACGATGTATTAGTCTTTTTAAACATTCCTTTGAATATGAATTCAAATAATTCTACATACTTAATTTTAAATCTCAAATTTTGGATCTAATTCTCCTCTTTGTTTTGCAGTATAATTCTTTTTTGTTTTCCATTTTCAATGCACAACTAAAATTTAAGTATGTTTTTTTCTATATCAATCTTTTTACTGTGAAACTAACTCTTAAATCTCAATCTATTCTTGTGTGTTGTGTAGGAGATAAGAATCCATGGAAGGAGCAACAATATAAGATTTACTAATTCTTAAAATTCTGACACAGATCTTGGAAGGCTATACACAAATGTATTAGAAAGAAGAGGATCTTATTGACAACTAAAATGATAACAAATGAATACAGATTCAAAGATAGTAGTGAAATTTCATTTCAAGACACATAAAATTCTTGCATACCATATATTTTTAAATAGAATTCTTTTAAAACAAAATTTCCAACTAATGAATATAGAGTACCACATTCTGAATTGATTAACTTGAGCTTTAAACATAAAATTCTACATCAATCGAGAAAACTATTGGTATATTTTATTTTCATTTCTAATTCATTGAAGCTACATATACTACAACCACCCCATTTTTCTGAGATCTAAAGTTTGATCAAGCTTACTATCTCAATTTTAAAATCAAAACAAATAAAAAACATTTTTCTGCAGCTGGGCAAAACAATTTTTAGCCAAAAGGTAATTTTCCCTCCTGAATCACAAAGAAATAACTTTTGTTTTCTTATAGGAATGAATTGATAGAATAACAATTACATATTTTGGATGAACTGGAATACTTAAATAAGTATCTCTTTTCAATGGTTATTCCTTTTTCAGAAAATATCACATAAAAAAACTTGCAACAATAAATCTGAGAACATATATAAAACATCTAACACAGAACATTGGTAGTCTTGAACTTGCATCTCCTTAAAGCTGTAAGCTTCCTTCAGATCTGTAGACCTACACATAACACATTTTTTTTTTCTAAATCCAATGGGGTGCTCACCACCCAACTGTAGATTGGAAAACCAGTCACCCCCGAGCTTGGAGGCCATCAAAGGAACTGGGTTGCACACACTCTCAAACATGCATCAATGTCAACCACACAAATGAATACAATAACACCCAAAACCTAGGGATTCACTTGCACATTGAATCTTCTCGAAGATTCAAGAAAGGGGGAGACTTAGGAGATATCACTACCCAATGGGGAAACATGTATATTTAAATAAAGATCTATATAGTATCACAACTTCTCTCTAGTTCTTCATCCATCCAACTCCACAAAATAATCCTGGGCACTCGTACACAAAAACCCCATATTCCAATAATGTGGGTACTCATACTCAAAATCTCCACCTTCTCAAAGGTTGGATTTTTCCCCATTGGAGGTCCATCCTCTCTCAACCCCATACTTGGGAAGCTCTCAAAATCTAAGAGAGCCATCCCCATACAACCCAATACAATAAAAACAACATAATAATACTTCAAATGAAAACTCAGTCTTTTCAAAAATAAATAGATTCAACCAAAAAAAACACAGAGGGATTGAAACCAACCTCTTACGCTTTCCAGGAAGAAATTTGTGGAAGCGCCCCAAACTTTTCCTCCACTCTCTCTTTCACCCAAATAAAACTTCTTCTAGAAAAACTCCACTAAAATGAAATAATACCAGTTTCCAAAGAAAATCCAAGCCCCCAACAATCCAAAAAGAAAGAGATAAAAATAAGTGCTCCAAAATTTGTTTCCAAAACCACTCTTGCTTTAAAGCACTGAAGATGAATGATGATATTCTTCAAATTGATCCATTTACAACCCATTTCAAATCCAAATTCGTCACCCTTAAAGCTAGGCCTTTTTGAGAGGTCATATCTTGATTTTAGTTCAAGATATAATTTGAATTAAGTGCCTAACCCTTGGGTTAACACCCTAGGGGTTTAAAAAAATAGAAAAAAACATAAAATCACCCTTTTTTAACCCTTTTTATCTCAGTTACAAATAAAAGTCCCAAAATACCCTCAAATATAATTTTTTAGATAAAATACAACTTAAAAAATAAAAGAAAACTATATAATAAAAGAAATAACACTCAAGTCTCAAACCACTTTACAAAATTTACAACACAATAAGATTATAGCCCCTATGGACTATAGTCGGCATTCACAGGGCTTATCACATTGGGTTCCTTGAAGACCTCCAATTCCATTGGCCATGGAATTTGTACCTGCACACTCAATTTCACACATTAATATATCCAATAAAATCATATAGTCAAGGCAACTGAAACATATATATTCATATCATACAATTTCCATCAAAATTAAATCACATTAAAAAAATCAATTTATAGTTACAATAGTCACATAAATTCATCATCATTGAATCCTCCTAATAACATTTATTCATTTTTTTTTTCATACAGTAACAATAATTCAAAATTCATAAATTTTATTAATTCTACTTGAGCGTCCATAATAATCAATAATGACCAATATGAGGTCCAACGTTCACATCACCATAATATGAAATCAAATACAAGGTCTAATGTCAAAACATCATAATATGTATAGCATCATAAAGCATCAGTCTGCATCCAAACATAATGTCTAATAGTTAATATGCAAATCAAACTATCTATCCAAAATAATAAAGTAGCATAATTTCAAGTATCACTGGTGGGTCTCACATATTATATTATTTATAATAAATGTATTATATTAAAATTAATGTAATATTATATTATATTATAATATATATATATATTATATATATTATAATATATATATATATATTATATTAAGGTAATATATATTATATTATAATATAATATATATTATTATATATAATAATGTAATATATAATATATTAAATATGAAATATTTCAAAAAAACTACGCGCTGTTAAATATGGTTGGGTGTGTAAATCGTAGAATGGATATCTGTTATGAACGGATATCCATCATGAACATATCCGTTCTTTGTGCTATAATTAAAAAAAAAATCCCGAAAGGTCATATAATATAATATAATATCAATATAATATAATATGATATTATATTATATTATATTAGAATATAATATATGTATTATTATATATTATAATATAAATACATATATTATATTATAATATAATATATGTATTATATTATAATATATAATAATACATATATTATATTATAATATAATATAATATAATATCATATTATATTATATTGATATTATTCTAATATATTATATATATTATATTATAATATAATAATATAATACATATTATATTATAATATAATAATATAATATAATATATATTATAATATAATAATATAATATTAGATATAATATAATATGTATTATATTATAAATATTATTATTATATTATATATAATATAATATATATTATATATAATAATATGTATTATATTAAAATTAATATAATATATATTATATTATAATATAATAATATAATATGTATTATAATATAATATAATATAATATATATTATAATATAATAAATATTATATTATTATATTATAATATAATATATGTTATATCATAATATATATTATATTATATTAAATAATAGATATTTCAAAAAAATCACCATGGTCGGGTCCCGGACCCGACCATTTATTTAAAATAGTTGTAAATCAAGAAACATATATCCATTATAAATAGTATCTGTACGCTACATTATAAACAGACAAAAAAATAATTTGAGAGCTATATTTCTACAGTGCGTGCACGTGGGTTTTTAAAGAGCGACTCGGATATCCGTTTGGGTGAGCTCAAATTACCAAAAAAATCACCAAATTTGTAAGGTATGTTTGATTTTTTCAATTTTTATTCAATTTATAATCATTTTGCTTTTTTCTTTTTTGAATTTTAGTCAAAAATAGGGTATATTTGATAGATTTTTTATGAGATTAAAACCATTGTTAATTTTAATTGTTTTTAAATCAATTAACAAGTTAAAAATGGACGAAAATGAAAATCCTAACCCCGCACAAAATGAAAACCTTCCCACACAAAATGAAAACCCTAATCTTGCAAAAAATGAATACCTCCAGATTCTCCACCTCATTCATTGTTTTCGAAGAAAATGTGCCAACAATACACGAGTCTATACATAGAAATTTAGATCAATGAAGAAAAGTATGTCAAATCAATGAGACAATCGATGAACTATCAGAAATGAAAAACACTTTGGAAACAATCATTGTAAATGTTCAAACTTTGGCAACTCAACATAATAGATTTGCACAATGGCAAGAGCAACAAAGACAATTTTATGCTGATGGGTTATTGTATGATGAGATGAAGGCTCTTGATATTGAAAAATCCCAATTAGCCCAATTATTCATAGATCAGAGATTTGGATAGCCTATTAATGTGCGAAAACCAATTTTTTTAATTAAATGGTGCACCCATAGAGGAATATTAGATAATTTTTGGAGACGTTGGTGGATGGTTTTCAATAAACCACCCAACAACAATCTTGATGTCCCTCAATATTTTCTCTAAAAATTCTATGTTGGGTTTGTGCTAGGGAAGTATGTCAATTACTTTGACATGTGAGATTTCCAAGGTGTTGGTAGAGGGATGCCACAGGATAGACCTAGGGCATGCCGAGTCACCCCAGTTCGTCCTCCTCCACCTATTGCTGCTCCGACTCCACTACCTTACCCTCAGATTGTTGTAGATGCGGGGACTGTGAGCATTTATGCATTACATTTGTTGAGTGATCATTTGGTGAGGTAGAGCCATCATGTTGCGTAGCCATTTGACGATGCATCCCATCACGGTGGTGTTGCACCTAATACATTCCAGAATGATGGTGGTGCACCTGCTGCAACAAATCCCACTGGTACACAACCATCAACTACCACTAGTATGCCGTCCTCTTTAGGACATATTTGTGTGCCTCATCGTTGCATGGCGTGCAACAATTTATGTTTCGGTCCTCTCCGACGGTCCACTGAGGCTCCCATAGACACATCTGACTTTGAGGTTCATGATATGCCAGATGTAGGAGTTGATAGATGATAGAGTGGAGCATTTATAGGAGAGACATTGACTGCCAGGGATGATATGGGAGCATCGGTAAGTCTTAAGCAATTTCATAGTGTGTTTTATGTAAATTCTGTCATTTTTATGAAGGATATTTGTACTAATATATGTTTATGTAATGGAATCTTTAACAGTTGTTGACATAGGAGCAGTTGTCAAATGTGCAACAGGCTACACATATTGCCATTTCATTTTCCTTAGAGAATCAGTACACGGTAAATAATTTAAATTGTTATTTTAGATTTTAATATTTGAAATCTAGTATGTTTAAATACATGTACTACATATATTGATAGTCTAATGCAATCTTGTCTTTTTATGCAACAACCTGGTTCTTATACAACCTTGTTGACCGAGTCTAACCCATTGGATGAAGTTGCACAACAGGTATATATCTTTTTTATTGTTGGCATTATAATTATATGTGCATGTGCATTTACATTCTTGTCATTTTTTTATATAGGAAACCATCTTAGCTGATCCATCCACTATGAGCCCATCTAGTGTCATAGCATCACAACAGGTATGTGTTTATTTTATATTGCAGATCATTTACGTTTAGATATGAGTAGATATGTGATTAGTAGATATGATTATTTGTCAACAATTATATTTTAATTTGTATCATTTTTATTTTATTTTCTATAGTCCTTTGTTCGACTCAACATTGTGACAAGTGAGAGACCATTACTTTATGTGACGACTCCTGATCATCCTAAGGGACAATCATATGCAGAACGTCTTGCAGAAAAAAGAGCAAGATTTGACGTAAACAAGAATTGCATTATTGATATAATATAGTACATGTATACTGATTTTGATGTTAAATTTTTAATTTATAAATGATGGTATATAAGTTTCTATTTACTAGTCTATCTTGTCAACCATTCACATAATCTAATTTGTGGTTTGAAATGTTATTGTGCAGGAAATTGCAGAGAATCTAACTTCTTCGAGGAGGCTTGATTTTGATGGTCCAACATAGGATTAGGATATGATATAGATTGACATGTACTTAGGGTTTGATAGATCTTGAGATGGCATTTATGCCACAATTTGTAAAAGTTGTTGTAAAACTTGTTCTAAATAGGCATATGCCAAATTTGTATATGCACAAACATAATTATTCTATAGTTTGATATATAAGAATTGATATTCGATCTAATTTGTTCCTCGTGTGCATTCCTTTCTACTTTGAATTTTCAAAATAGAATGTATAATTATCTTAGAATTGTTTAAAGTTATGATTGATAATGTATGTTATAGATTAACGAAATAACATTTTAATAGAACTTATGAATTACATTTGGTAATCCATCTATTTCTTTGAGGAGACTTTTCAAACAATGAATTTCCTTTTCTATTGTACCACATTTTTCATACATGTCTACCAATACACTTTTATCAAACACTCATTTTGAGAATACCCATGATTTCAAGCTCTGTTGAATCAATTTACATTTGACATTATTTTGTTTTTTAAACTCGTGTAATGAAGTGTGTAGCTGATTTTTATTTCAAAAGAAGTTAAAATTAAATGAAAAGTGGATATAACTTAATGAAATTCATTTCATGTTACAGTGTTCATTCGAAAGTAATATAATCACCTGGATAAAAATCAATGTCACTTAATGTTCATTGAAGCATAATAACCTGTAAAAGGTATAAAATCATCTTGAGTAAGAATTAATATCTTCACAAAATCAACTCAAACCCACAAAACAAAAGGTTGTGAAAGACACCCATTACCCTTCTCTTTAACATATCTCAAAACCTAATGTGCTTGTTTTGGAACAACCCCACTAAAATTAAACTATTACACCAAACAGGGCTCTGATTAGCCAAAATTTGCAAACCAACTCCTCTTTAAAACTTCTGCCCCTCCAAGATTCCTTTGAAAAGTATCTCACCAGGCTATAAACATCCAAATTCCACAACTATCATCCTTGTAAATGTCATCTAAGTCACTCAATCATGTAACCCTCATTTTGCCCAGATTATAAGGGGTTAATTGAAAGTATGCATTTCCAAACTTATCTCACTTAAACAACACCTCAAACACATTTATAGAAGTCTACATATGCTTAATACACCTTTAGAAATTTCTGCCCCAACAGATTTCAATCACTAACACCCTTAAACCTCCCAATTTCACTCAAAAACCACACTTTTCGCATCTAGGGCATCATACCCAAACCTCGATTGACCTCCCCTACTCTCCCAAACCCTTCTAACATCTAATTCCTACCTAATTGGGCCATGAAAAAAAAATTCCAACTATTTTCCAACAAACTACAACAAGATGACTCTTGAACTTCCATCATTTGACAATAAGTTACAATTTTGACAAGCAGTGTAAAGTTGCAAAGTGGTACAACTTTCATTTTGCAATTCGTAGGACCAAAAAAACTTTTCCAACACATCTGGATGGGTCTGTTTACGATAGGGATGGTCCTCATTTTCACCCAAATACATTGAATCACTTCGAGCTACATTGGACTTGCGATTTCCCTCAAGAGTCCAAAGTGTTAAAAGACAACAATATTTGAAGGGCTATTTCTCAGAAACTGTGATGCCTATAGAATTTCTGTCAGAGGCTATGGGATCGTGTTGGGACCTTGTACAATAACCTCTCTCAAATTTTTCTATCTCGGAGGCGTTTTCCCACGGTGACGAGTTTTCAGTTGAGGAAAAAGTTGTATGATGCAAGCAGTGTAAAGTTGCAAAGTGGTGCAACTTTCATTCTGCAACTCGTAGGACCAAACAGATTGTTCCAACACGTCCGAATGGGTACATTTACGCTAGGGATGGTTCTCTTTTGCACCCAAATACTCTGAATCACTCCGAGCTACATTGGACCGACGATTTCCCTTAAGAGTTCAAAGTGCTAAAAGGTAGCAATCTTTGAAGGGATATTTCTCAGAAATCATAATGCCTACAAACTCTCTTTCTAAGGCTATGGGATCGTATTGATTCCCTCTACAATATCCTCTCTTGGTTTTTGCTATCTCGGAGGCGGTTTCTCGCGGTGACGAGTTTTTAGTTGAGGTGAAAGTTGTCAAATGCAAGCAGTGCAAAGTTGCAAAGTGGTGCAACTTTCATTCTGCAACTCATAGGACCAAACAGACTATTCCAACACGTCTGGATGGGTACGTTTACGCTAGGGATGGTCCTCTTTTGCACCCAAATATGTCAAATCACTCCGAGCTACATTGGACTGACGATTTCTCGTAAGAGTCCAAAGTGTTAAAAGATAGTAATATTTGAATCTCTATTTCTTAGAAACTGTGATGCCTATAGACTCTCTGTCTGAGGCTATGGGATCGTGTTGAGACCCTCTAAAATAACCTCTCTCAATTTTTGCTATCTCAGAGGCATTTTCCCTCGGTGACGAGTTTTTAGTTGAGGATAAAGTTGTCAGATGCAAGTAGTGTTATGTTGCAAAGTGGTGCAACTTTTGTTCTGTAACTCGTAGGACGAAACAAACTATTCCAACACATCCCAATGGGTATGTTTACGCTAGGGATGGTCCTCTTTTGAACCCAAATATGCCAAATCACTTTGAGCTACATTGGATTGACGATTTCCCTTAAGAGTCCAAAGTGCTAAAAGACATTAATCTTTGAATCTCTATTTCTTGAAAACTGTGATGCCTACAAACTCTCCGTCTAAGGCTATGTGATCGTGTTGAGACCCTCTACAATAACCTCTCAGTTTTTGCTATCTCGAAGGAATTTTCCCTCGGTGATGAGTTTTCAGTTGAGGAAAAAGTTGTCAAATGCAAGTAGTGTAATGTTGCAAAGTGGTGCAACTTTCGTTTTGCAACTCATAGGACTAAACGGACTATTCCAACACGTGTAGATGGGTAAATTTATGCTAGGGATGGTCCTCTTTTGCACCCAAATATGCCGAATCACTTCGAGCTACATTGGACCGACGATTTCCCTTAAGAGTCCAAAGTGCTAAAATGCAGTAATCTTTGAATCTCTATTTCTCGGATACCGTGATGCCTACAGACCCTTTGCCTGAGGCTATGGGATCATGTTGAGACCCTCTACAATAACCTCTCTCGATTTTTGCTATTTTGGAAGCGTTTTCCTACGGTGACGAGTTTTTAGTTGAGGAAAAAGTTGTTAAATGCAAGCAGTGTAATGTTGCAAAGTAGTGCAACTTTCGTTTTGCAACTCGTAGGACCAAATAGACTCTTCCAAAACATCTAGATGGGTAATTCTATGCTAGGGATGGTCATCTTTTGCACCCAAATATGCCGAATCACTTGGAGCTACATTAGACCGACGGTTTCCCTTAAGAGTCCAAAGTGCTAAAAGGCATTAATCTTTGAATCTTTATTTCTTGGAAACCGTGATTCCTACAAACTCTCTGTCTAAGGCTATGAGATCATGTTGAGACCTTCTACAATAACCTCTCTTGGTTTTTTCTATCTCAGAGGAATTTTCCCATGGTGATGAGTTTTCAGTTGAGAAAAAAGTTGTCAAATGCAAGCAGTGTAATGTTGCAAAGTGGTGCAACTTTCATTCTGCAACTTGTAGGAGAAAATGGACTATTCCAACACGTCTGGATGGGTACGTTTATTTTAGGGATGGTCCTCTTTTGCACCCAAATACGCCGAATCACTTCGAGCTACATTAGACTGGCGATTTCCCTTAAGAGTCCAAAGTGCTAAAAGATAGTAATCTTTGTATCTCTATTTCTTGGAAACCGTGATGCATACAGACTCTCCGTCTGAGGCTATGGGTTCATGTTGCGACCCTCTACAATAACCTCTCTCAGTTCTTGCTATCTTGGATGCGTTTTCCTATGGTGATGAGTTTTTAGTTGATGGAAAAAGGGTCGTCAGATGGATGCGATGTAAAGGTGCAAAGGGGTTTAGGGTTTGTTTTGTTCCTTGTCAGTAAGTGAAAAAGTGATTCATTTACTTAGATACACTTAATTGATGAACTACACACATGAATAGAAAGTATATGCTTTAAAACATCTAAGTCATAAAGTATACATTGCAATACTCATAAGTGACAAAGTATACACATAAGTCATGAACTACACACCTGAATGATGATGAATTGGTAATGAAAACTATAATAATTCTTAGAATAACCAATATGTATTATTCTAAGCAACCTAAATAATGAACCTTAGTAGATAAACAATATCAAAATGTGATGAATAATATCATACCTGTCCCATACAACAAATGATCTGCTACTCAAGTGTCCCTGCAGGGTCATCTCTTACCTTCAGAGTTTCCAGTAATGCTTCATGATCAACAATACTAATTGTCCATATTTTTTTTGTTTTTTGTCTAGCATGATGTCTTAATAACTTAACATTTGTTGCTATAACAAGGTACAAATACATCATAATGGTTTTGTGTTTCTCATAGTCTTCAAATGTAGGTACATCATTCTTTCTAATCATATATGTTTGCAACCAACTTCCGAAAAAAACAACTGAACCTGTGTGATCATAACTTTTTTATCAACATCTAAATATACTTAGAATAAAAAATCTATATTATTGTAAACAACCTAAACGATGGTGAAATGGTAATGCAACCAAGTTCGAGAAACAAAAACTAAACCTGTAGGATACATGAAGCCATCATCATCTATCATCGGTTGTGTTATCTTTTTCTTTCCTTGTACACATCATGCCAACCAATAGTCTAATCCCTCTTCATTCCCCTACGGTGCTACAATTGCATAGACATGGACTGGCTATAAAAGATCTGAAAGATGATAGTAGTCAAGTGAACTTTCCATTACATCTTGTAATGAGGATTGTGCTACAAATAAAGGGGTTAGGTACTGTGGAATCCATGTATCTACCCATTCACTTGACTCACACTGATCCTAATCACACTTAATACAATTCTGACAAAAACAAGCCATCTCTCGTGTCCATATGGTCCATGCACTCACATCAAAGCTTCAAACTGAATGCATCTTTGAAGAATCTCTAATTGTTTGACATTCTATTCTGTCTCCCACTGTGCCCTCCTCAACCAACCAAAAGAACCTATTGACTTGTAAATCAAGTGTCCCTCCTCATGATAGTGTATAGGTACACCAATCCACAATAGAACGTGCATCACTGAATGTTGCACCACCTCTAATCTTCATTTGCTCCTTAGCAAAAGCTCTCTTCACACATGCACCTACACCATCATGCTCACCTTTTCCATGCCTAGCTTAAAAAAAACTCCAAATATGTGGTACACCCCTCTCTATATGCATCCTACTCAACCAATAAAACATGCAAGCATTCTTGAATTGCCCTGTGTAGTTATCTGACCAAATCAAATGTTGACCCATTGCAATTCCTTTTTCCTGCAAGAACTCAATTTTTTTTTCAAAACAATGTTGTACAAACTCGAATGAATGAGATCTATCATCACTCATGTAAAAATGGTACTCCCTGATTATCTTCCTGTCCTCTTCTATACTATCAGGGGCATACCTATATGTTATGTGGACAAAAATAGCAATTTGAATAGAATTATAATATTGTGATTGAACTTCATTTTGTGGTTGCAATGTGTAATTTTCAACAAAATCAACTATAGATACAATAGTTCCAATGGGGAAAGAGTCCTTACACATTCTAAATTGTCGATCCAACCACTATGACCTGTGGCTATTCCTTGCATACTTATAGAAAATATTTTTCTTAAAATCTGAAATAAAATCAACAATACTTACCTCTATTGCAACCAACTCGCATCTAGAACCCTCACCTCCACTCTTCAATGTGTATTTCACTGTCTCATATTTGTTTTTCTCAACAATTTTGTTACCAAAATCATGATCGTTGCCCTCATGAAAGCATGTTACAAACTTTGATAAACCACCACATTGCAAACAAGTTTCATTTAAACAATCATTTTTATAAAATAAGCAACCGTCACCTCTAATGCATAAAAATGAATCTAACAACTCCTTGGATGACTTGGGAAGTTGCACTGCATGACACTCCTGCAACATTTCATCAATATGCATAGTAGAACGAATATGGCATAACAATTCATGATACTATGTGGTTTGAGACCACTTTATCCCCTCCCCCTTAGGTGACTTGATTGAAGTCACAAAGTGATTATAATGTGGAAATTTGTTTGATTTTGGATTCATATTTATGATTGTTGAAATGATTCTATTTGATTGATGAAGCTAATAGTTTGAATTTATTTAAGTTATTGATTGCATACATTGTGAAATTTGTCCTTTTTGCCTCAAGGACTAGTTGTTGAGACCTTGCTTTCAAATTTTGAATTTTTGGTTGGTGGCCACCATTGAGAATTTTATCTTTTCTTGTAAATTTTGAATTGATGTCTTAATTGAAATTTAAAATTTCTTATTTTGAGGCTTCATTAATCTTATGCTACTATTGGCATATGTGTAGTAATGTGGAATATGTTAGACTGTCATACTCATGTGGAGTCACTAACTAGTTGTACGGGGGGAGTAGATGGCCTGGGGATTTTTTAAGAAGGGGTAAATGATACCGGTATGGGATGGTTACTATCTATTTCCCCTTGATATATCAGATATTATATGCAAAGATTCCTCGGGGAGGACCTGATGGTAATTATTTATGTGATCTACATATTCTTAGAGGAAAATTTTGGGCACTAGGAATCCTCATCCCTTTGTGTGAGCCTTGTGTTGTGAGTCGAGTAAGTTATTTTGTGGTAATTTATGTGTTGGCTATGTCATTTTAGTTGTATAAATGGGAAAACAAGAGTAAGAAAATAACAATTGGAGAGACGATTAAATGACTATTTAAATTATGGGTATGATATATTGATATCATGATGTGACATATGACTTATTGTTAAGAATAAAGGCTATTTGAGACACTTTTGACAATTGGTGGTGTTTGATTAATCAGTGATCTATCAGTAGCGACATAATGAATTTTATGACTAAATTATCAGGGATGTGTGATTTAAGTAACTATAATTATGGTTGGATCTTCATGACAATGTCTTCGATGTGGTGTGTATGAAAACTTATGCATGAATTGATGTTACTCTTAATCATAGGGAAATGATTTTGGTTGAAACTTAGATATTTTTGTCATTTTAGCTAATCTTGATGTGATATGCATACTACTTGTTAATGAATGATTTGACCTTTTCATCTTATATATTAAATCTAGAGTGAATGCATGAATTTTGGTAAAAATTTGAACTTTACGAGTGTTAGTTGTTAAAGGAATTGTGTTCAATGATTAAGTTATTGTTGTGATCATTTGTATTTGTGTGACCCTATTCTGATCAGATTAGAGAATTAGCCTAAGAATGATATAAATTTGTGTTGCCCTCTTGTAGTAAAATTTGTTGAAACATGATTGATATGACTAATTTTAGATGTATAGTAACTCTTATGATGTAGAAAGTTCCCTAGCTTATACTTATTATTTAATTATCGATTTTGTATCAATGGAATAAAGGGGGAATTGTCAATTTTGTCATACCTTTAGAAAATCCATATCTATTATTGGTTGTGCTACCCAAACTTCACCAACTTCCAGGGGGAAGTTTAATCTTAGGGGAGGGGAACGTAAGGCCTCACCCTTCTATTCAATAGTAGAAAGTATTTTAATTATATCAAAGGTATATTTATTAAGTGGTAATTAAATTGATGTATATAGATATGAAATCAAAGTATGTATTAGAAGCTAATAGTAGAGAAAGGAGTAGTAATCAATGGATGATAGAAGTAGATGCAGGGAAGAATGATATACCAATGCACATGGTAAGTAATAAATGAAGAAAAAAAACAACAAATAAAGTGATGATAAAATGTATAATAAAAAGGGAGTAAAGGCATAACATAAGAATGTTATGTTATTGATGGTTACAAAAATTTAATAATAGAAAGATTGCAAAACTGTAAGGCCACTCGATCAATTAACCACCCGAATCAGTTCTCTATAACAATTGGGAATATTTTAATAGCTAGTAACAAAGTACTCTAAGGGAATTATGGTTAAGTTGATTCAGTTGTTTTGTGAGAGGTAGA
Organism: Sequoia sempervirens; assembly: GCA_007258455.2. Taxonomy (NCBI): domain Eukaryota; kingdom Viridiplantae; phylum Streptophyta; class Pinopsida; order Cupressales; family Cupressaceae; genus Sequoia; species Sequoia sempervirens. Next base: position 2,290 of record VDFB02204962.1, on the reverse strand, counting down.
GTATAAGTAAGCTTATGTTGCTTTGGTTATAATGTCACTTAGTTAGTTACCATTGTGAACTAATTTTGATCCATATTATTATAATTGTATTTATAAGTTGTCATAGGAGATTATAAATGGTATTGACGTTAACCTTATTTTATAAAGTAGTGGAGTATGAGATTATTATATAATGAGATTAAAGAGATTAATAGAATACTATAAGGATAATATTATTTTCACCACACTATTCAAGCATGTAAAAAAAAATTGAGACAAGATTATACTATATGTTTCTAGGATAAATTGGATATAAGTCCAAAATTACTATTGTAAAAAGTATTGTCTTGGTAAACTAGGAAGCTAATAATATTAACTTGGAATAATGGTTATTACAAAAGGATCAAATATTATAGATATAAATAATATTAAGAATAGCAATTTTGCAAAATTAGTAAAGTCATTGTGGATTGTTAGGTTGTTAAGAGAAAAAAATGAAAACTCAACATGGTATTTACAACAAGATGTATTACAAACCTTAATAGGAACACAATAAAATGGTTTGCAAGACTCAAAATCCCTTTGTGAGATTTGCAAATGTGGATGTTATTGACAAAATTGTTTGTACAAAATTATTTGGCTACATTCCAAAAAATGTTTAGGATGCGGTATATGATCTCTATTGCCAATTCGTAACTTTAAAACATCCTTTACGTTTGGTGATACTCTAGAGTGAGAATTCCAATATTGTTCAATTTGCATCTTTACATTATCGGTTAGCTTTTTATCAACACGTGGAAGCCTCCCACTAAAATCCCACGTATCATTTTGAAGAGCACTATTGAGTCTTCCTCTTCTTGATAGTGCTCTATTCAATGTTTTATGATTTAAGTTAAAATCAATACAAGTTTGTCTCATTAAACGGGCATTTTTCAAATGATGGCTTACTATTGAGGTTGTGATCACTCTTCGAGCAACCCTTTTATATTTTTCCTTACCAGTTTTTCCAATAGAGGTTAGAGCATTAAAAAGATTTTTTACAATAAGACTATTTTTTTCTATTTTTTTGTGAGACGAATCTTCAATTTTTTTAATAATGGTCTCATTTTGTAAATCTTAAGTAATTGCACAAAAAGTTGGCATTGTTTGGTTAATGTCTTATTGGAAAATAATTCATTGAACAATTTCATAGCCCACAAACGAACCGTTCGTTGTGACCTTTTTCCTTGAAGATTATCAATTATGTTCTCATCTATTTCAACCAACCATTTAGGGGTTCTTTTGTAATAAGGTGTTGCATAAGGTTCATTTTCAACATTTTCATTTTCAACCACATTTTTATTTTCAACATTATCAATTACAATTTCATTTTGAACAACATTTTCATTATCAAAAACAATTTCATTTTCAACCACATTTTCATTTTCAACATTTTCAATAACAAATTCATTTTGAATAACATTTTCAACAACATTTTCATTCTCAATGTTATTCACATTTTCATTTTCAATTTGCACATTTTCAATTTCAATGTTTTCATTTTCAATTTGAATATGATGTTCAATATTTTCAATTACTATTTCATCTTCACTTGAATTAACATTCAATGGCTCAGAAGAAGCTTCAATTTGAATATTTTGCATACCTTGTCTTCTTTTCCTATGACTTTCTCTATCTTTTGCTCGATATGCTTCAATTTGATCAGTTGTAAGTTTCCTTTTACCTTTTCTTTTACGTCGACTGCTGCTCCCCATTGCACAAACAAAAAAAACACACAAAAATGATTGGAATTCTACAAAAAGTGTAAGAGAATCTTTGAAAAGCTGAATTTCATCTGATGTAGACAAAAAAAATGATATTTTCACAACAAAAAGAATGTAGGGACCGTTGAAATACTCAAAACGATCCCTTTTTTGTTTTCTATATAACTTGCAAAATGGATATCCGTTATGTGATCTAACCAACATGGCCCAAGTCTTAACAGTTCACACCTACAAAACAAATATCCATCTATAACGGATATCGGTTATAGATGGATATCCGTCACCTCTAGTGTTATTATAATGTCATATGTTAGATAATATATATCATATATCAATATATAATATATAATATATATCAATATATAATATATATTATATATTATATTATATGTTAATATATATTATATATTAATATATAAATAATATATATCATATATTATAATTAATATATAATATTAATATATAATATATATTATATATTATATTTTAATATATATATTGCTGCTCGTCCAAGTGTATAACCCACTAATAAAAAAAAAAATGGATAT
>VDFB02204961.1:0-20930 GCA_007258455.2 Sequoia sempervirens | reverse complement strand
TTAAGATAAAATTATAAATATAATAAATAATATATATATATATATGACATATTTTATAGTGACACGAAGGAATGTACACATTAAAATTAAAAACAATGAGTATTATATTCAAATATATAAATAATTTAAGAGTCACATCTCTTTGAACTTTACGTAGATGTATTTAAAATATTTATATTAGTTATTATCATTATTTTGTTCACAGTGTTTTGTAATAGTAGAGGATAGGAAGAGCCATGCCATGATTGTTTCCATAAAAATTAAAACATGATTGATATATATTTAAGAAAACATAAACTATAAAATTAAAAATATAACAAACATAATAAAATATAGGAATAAAATATATAAATATACACTAATTGTATTTTTTTTTTTAGTTTATCAATGATAAAAAATAATTATAGATTAAATATTAATTTTTTTAATTTTTTAAGAAAAATATTTATTTCTTAAATATAAAGACAAAAAATTAAAATAAATATTATTGTCTACAAGTGAAACTACTAAAAATAACAAGGAATAAAGAATAAATAAATAGATGATATATATATATATATAAATATATATAATAAGAACATTAATGTATATATACATACATCAAAAAAAAAAAAAACATAGAAGAACACAAAAGAAACAAAAAAAAAAACATTCAAAAGACAAGAAGCAACATAAATTAAAACCATGAAAATGAGAAAGTAAGAACAATTTAAAATCACATGTATAAATTTTATTTTAAATATAATTTTACAAATTTTACATATATTCACAAAAAAAATTTATTGTCAATTAAATGTAAATTCTTAAAATTTATTGGAAAAATCAACATTACATTTGCACAGTAATAAATATAGAATGATAATAATATTATTGAGTTGATATGAGAATAAATTACAATAAACCTACATGAATGCAACTATTATATAATAAAAATAATAAACTACAAATTATTAAGATGACTTTATTAAAGTAAACCTTGATATTCCAACTGTTGAAAGCATAATTAATTGTTATATTAAATTGTATGGACATTGTTATAATGGCAGCAAGTGTATGCAGGTAAGTATGCAGTTAAACTGTTTATTGAACCGGTTCCTGCTTCCTCCTTGCTTCCTCGCGTGTATAAATGCATTGGTGATCATCAAATAATATCGATAGCAAGCTTTGCAACTCTTGATTTGGTATTAGAGCCCCTTGTTCACGTGACAGTATTTTGTTTTGAATATGCATGCGAAGGAATGGGATGTGCGGTGGAAGAAGGTGATGAATTTGGTAGTCTCTTTGATGTTCCTGTGCCCTATGAATGAGTAGGAGATAATTTGAAAAGAAACATCGCTATAACATGTGATGATGGCTACAAGATTGGCATGCTGTATGCGAATGTTAGACTTTGAAACTTTCTAGTGCCACTGTCGTGTACAAGATCAGATCACGGGAAAGGATTGAAGTGTTGGTGTAGCAAAAGGCGTGATGGATAGAGGCGACTGCAGAAGAGACGTCTGATTTGTTGTGCTAGGCGTGATTAGAGGTAAAGCACATCTACATTGAAATTGCTTGGAAAGCTTGCTGTTATGAAGGCTTGTATGAGTGAAGGGCATAAGAAAGTGAAGGTCTACTGCTGGGTAATGTGCTTTGTTTTTAAAGATTTTATTAATGGTAATCTGTGAGTTGATAGTATTTTGTGATTAAAGTCAGTTAAAAACGGTGTAAGAAGGTATAGATTGTCAACTAGTTTTTGGGAAGAATATATGAGGACAATCTAAAATTACATATAGACGATAAAGTTATGTCCAAGGTATAGATTGTCAACTAGTTTTTGGGTAGAATACATGAGGACAATCTAAAATTACATATAGATGACAAAGTTATGTCCAAGGTATAGATTGTCAACTAGTTTTTGGGAAGAATACATGAGGACAATGTAAATTTACGAATAGACAACAAATTTATGTCCAAGGTACAAGAAACTCTAGTTGTGGAATGTCCTCTTGGTTTCCTTAAAATATCTTAGTACATTTTCTTAGGTAGCCATTATTGTAATGTGAATTCAATTCAAGGAAAGGTTTGAGATGCCACCATCAAGAGGTAAACAGTTTTTTTAATGTTGTGGAGTGAAGACAGTGCATTATGGAGATTGTATAATGCAAGTATTCTAGATTTAATTTTCATACTTGGAGAATGAAAGCTCAAATGAAACTAATGAATAAAAATTTATGGAGGATAGTAATTGGAAACAAAACCCACCAACAAATGCAAATAAGTTATTATATTGGAATAGTTGAGATGAGAAAGCCATGGCTATTATCAATCTTTCTTTTTCAAAATTTGAATTACATCATATAGATTTAGACAATCATCAAAAAATATTTTGGATGATCTGAATAAATTGTTTGGAGAGAAAAAACTTATTGTAATTTTTTCCCTAAAAATTCAATTATTCAAGTTCAAATGCATGACAAAATCACAATGTCAAATCACATAAGTAATTTGAGGTCTCTCATTAAGCAACTAGTAGAAGTCAAGGCTCCAGTAGATCATGACAATGCTAGAGCTATATTGTTAAATATTTTTCCTTCAAAATAGAATAATGTTATTTTTACACTTAGTCAAATAACTTCTCAAATTTTAGCATATATGATTTCAACTCTTTTAGTACAAGAAAAGAGAACAAATGCAAAAGATACTAAAGGCAATTTTCAGTAAGAGAAAGAATTATACTTACGAAGTAATAATAATAGGTTAGGTACAAACAAAGAGGAAATTATATATTTCTACTATAAGAAAAAGGGTCACACAATTTGGTCTTGTAGAATTTGATTGAGTAACCTTCTTAAATGAAAAAGCAAAGATCAATCAAATGAGGGTAAGTTTCCATCGAAAATGAGGATGAGGATCCCCTAGATGATGATTTTGTTGACATTACTAAGAATGGATTAATACTTTGAGAAACCACATTGGAGGCTTGTGGCATTGGAGGATGGAGTAATTTCCATCATTTTAAGTTAGCTTCTCACTTTGAGATGGTACTTTGGATGAGAAGCAATTTTTCTTTATTTACTAATTTTTGTATGAAAATTTATAGTGTATAATAATAGAGAAAAATAATAAGAAAAAATTTAATATAGTATTTATGTGGAAAACCTAGTAAATTATACTGGGAAAAAAATCATGAGAAAAGATCTTTTGCATTTTATTTTTCAAGAAATTCATAATTACAATAATCTTCAAAAGTTACAAAAAACATGACATCAAAAGAGTATAAGAAATTGGAGTTGTAGATTCCTTGTCAATTTAAAAAAAAAAAAACTATAAAGTACAACACATGAAACTACTCTTCAATTTTTTTTTAAAATTACTAAAAATAGGGATTCCTAAACTTAAAAAACCCTCCAACTTCACCAAAAATTCCTTCAACATCTAGGGGCCCTCTGGGACCTCTTGTAATTTCAACCTTCAATAGATATTTCAATCTTTTATTGAATAGTAGGCCTTCAACTGCATTGGGTGCATACTTGAAGCACTAGTTAGATATCAATCTCAACTATTCATTACTACTAAAATTCATCACTGCTAGAATAATAATAGAATTGACTTCATATTCCAACAATATCCCAGATGGTGTCAAGCTTCTCTCTTGCAAATAAACCCTGATACTAAAGAAAAATGCTAGTGCTACCAATCTTCATGTAATATGCAAGCTTAAAGAAGTTATGAACTAGATGAACTTCTCTCTACCAATGGGCTTCATCAGAATATACATTGGGTGTATGTCTGTGTGTATCTTGGCCAAAGGTATCTATCCTCTTTCCACCACTACATGTAGAAAGTGATATTGAATATCAATACGACTTGTTCTAAAATGATACTATGATTTCTATGATAAGTGTAAAGGACTTTGGGTGTCACAATACAACACCATGTTGTCTTGCTTTACCCACAATTCACATAGTAGTCTATGAATCCATATTTCCTCCTTACTATCATTATTGCTACCATATATTCAACTTTAGTAGTAGATAATGCCACCATTGTTTACAAATTTGATATTCATCCAAAAACACCTCGAACTAAGGATAAAATGTAACCTATAGTGGAAATTATCTTATCTTTGTCTGCACCAAAATATGCATCCACATATCCATTAACTTGAAGACTAATCCCACTGCAATAGATAATAGCATTCGAAGTGGGCCCCTCTCTAATTCCTTATCATATTCAACAAATTTACCCAAAGAATCACCAATATTTTCTATGACCTCTATATTCCAATACTCTCTAGGTAGATTAAGTAGCCTAATTGATACAAGGGATTTTTTTTCTTGAATAGGGGTCAAAATTTTGTTTCGAAGGGACAAAAAGTTATCTTATTCAATTTAAAGAAACTTTATTAAATTCAAGAACATTGTTCTTTCCCTCTTGATTCCCAAATTTCATAGTAAAAATACTTTTGCTAAAAAACAATCTCCTCAACTATTTCCTAGTTCTTATTTACCCATTCAATCAAAATAGATCTAGCTAGTATGATGTTCTAGAATTTTTCAATCACCACTTTTATTTGAAACCTATCTATTTTCCATTTTGGTAGAATATTTAAAAGAACCATGTTAGGGGCAAGTATAAGATAAGCGAGACAGTCTAATTTCTTTATAATTTTGAATTTCATACCTTGATTATGAGATAAAGAGGCCATAAATCTATCATTTTTATATGAAAAGTTAAAATGATTAAGGTTTTTAAGATAGGGGGATGAGAACTTCAATTCCTCCCATTTTTGTACTCTATATTTCTTTTCTTTTTACCCCATCTAAAATGATTTCCTTGTAGAACAATATTTTCTTTATCCAAATGAAGAAGTTAAAAAAACTTACCTCTTTTTTCCCCATTATAGTTTGCTTGGATCCTTGTTGTTCCTTATGCCTTTCACCCAATCTAACCAATCCTTATATTTATTCGCTCTTCCATTTGAAAAACTCCCATTTCTTACCAAAGATCTATGCTTTTCTCATATATTTCAAAGTTCACGATCTATTTTTGAAATGTCATTATTCCATTGAAATGAACAACCATTTGGAAACTCTCGACCTCCTTCAAAAAAACCTCTATTCCTCCCCCATTCTCTATTGATGACTCCCTAGACAAAATCGCCTCTCCATTGTTCATTTGCTAGAAATTCTAGGTTTGCTTCATTTGCCCAAGATCTACCTCCTCTACGACACATTGTTTTCTTTGATTTCTTTAACTCTTGTAATTTTTTAATTTTTGTTTTCTCTTCCTACTTTATTCATACCATGTAAATTTTGTATATTTTCCATAAATTCTCTTTCCACTCTACTTATTATAAAAGAAGAAAATTATACAATAAAATAAACATGTCTCATCAATGATTCATACACTTTATTTTTTAAATTAATTTACATTTTAAAGAACCTAAATAATTAATGTTAGGTATGGTTATTTTCAGTACAACATTATAAAACATATTCTATAAGCAATAATTTCAAAGTCAATTATTGTACTTCAATTGTGTTTAATAGGTAGTTGCGAACATTTTCAAAGTTAATTATTTTGTACGCGAAAAGCCATCTAATCCAAGTCTTTCTAACAAATTAAACAAAACTTGGTTGTGTTATAACTTTTCTTCTGCTTATTATGCATTGAAGGAACCTTAGTTTGTCTTGTACCATCCAGATTTTGTCTTCCTACATTATGAGACCTACCAAAACAGTTTTAATACAGACAAAGTTGGAAAAATGAACCGCTAGAAAAAGATGACATGTCAAAATACGCTTTGAATATTGGACGGCGGCCGGGCCTTACAAACCAATGACCACATTTTCCTCTACACCCGGTCAAATCAATGACGACTTACAAACCAAAGTTGGTATTGAAAAATGGAACCCGTCCTCTACGCTGAACGGCACATGGCTTCTGCTGGTTTTGTCTCCATTGAAGACTGATGTTGTTCTTGTTCAAACTATAACAACAAATATCTCTCTCATATAATTCATCATTTTTACTACCATGTCTATATATGGAATTAAAGTGCATACCATTCAACTTATTTATTTATTTATTTTTTAGTTGATCACTTGTGTTGAAAATTGTGTGAAGATGAAATATTATTTTGTTTTTGTATGTTAGTTTTATTTTAATTTTTTCTTAGAAATAGTTATGTAGTTTATTGATTGAATATTATAATTTTTCGGGATGAATTTGTTAAATTTTGTTTGTAAAGTTAAAATAAAAAGTGATTGCAGTGAACATAAATTTAAATCAAATTATTGGGCTATCTCCTTTCTGTTATATTTGATGGTTTCTGCTTTGGTGGGGGATAATCCCCATGCTCTCTTTGCACAACTTTTAGGTCTACGACTACATATTGGTGGTTCCATTTTTGTAAAGCTCGGTCTATTTTTAATGTAATTAATTTTATGTTCAAGCATGCCATGGATGATCCCCATTCTACTATGTTATTCACTCCACTTTTAGAGGTGGCCTTTTTTTCTAAAAGTTATTTTGGTTAGTGAATTGTCTATATGTTTGGTTATCTTTGAGGGAGATTTTAATATCCACTCTTTGAAGCTATATATCCACTCTTTGAAGCTATGTAAAAAACTTTTTTGGTTAATACATGATATAGTGGTTTTGCCACTTTTACCTCAAAAAATAAAAATCAAATTAAACTATAATGTGAATAAAAATATCACTTATCTAACTGTCACTTGTCACTCACAATGTGTATATATATAAAGATTGACTAAAAAAAAAACAAAAAAAATTATTTATTTTTATGTAGAATTTTTTAATGTTTTGTTAGTTGATATTAATGACATACAAATGATCTATTCTAGGGATTTATCTTTTGTGATCTCATCCCTCTTATCTAATAATTATTTTTTGAGAATAAAAAACTAGTAAATACATACTTCATTGATTACAATATGTCTACAATGTCTACACTTGTAGCTTGAAGAATTAGGTATCCTCTTGCTCTTCTTAGATGCTAGAGTAGTCTCCTAAAGTAGTGTTGTTTCATAAGGTTTTTGAGGTTTCCAATATACATTTTTTCTAGAAGTACTTTTGAAAGCATTTTGTGAAGAATTTCTTGGTTTAAAAAATAAAACCTAGCCCCTTTATCATTGTAGTGCAATCTACCTTAAATATTGTTGAGGAGAAGTTCCAAACCAAGAAAAAATTACTAAGCTCTAGGTTCAAACTTTCCAAATTTGAGGAGTTTTATTTTATTTTGATATTAGGGATTTTTGATGAATAAAACTAAGACAAAAAAAAATGTTAGAATTTAAATTGGCATTTTGGACCTTATATAGTATTTAAATCTTTTATTTGGTAATAACTCTAATAGATTTTAAGTAATATGTTATACATTATTTTATTTGATATGGATATAGCATATTCATTTGTAGGTATCAAAGAGGAGATTGATATGATTAAATGTATGCTAAATTTTATGATTTGAGTTCCTTTATACAAATTTTTCTTTTAAGTTATCTTGATATATATATCACCTTGTGCATGGAATATGATATTTTCTCTTTCCATTTGTACTTTTTATTGATTCATTACATAATAAATTCATAGTATTTAATACCTATATTTGAATGTCTATCATTTTCTTAAAATGTAATTCTTAAATTGGAGCTAAAAGATGAGCATAGTTTCTTATTTTTCAATGGATAAGAGAATTATACATTTGTGTTTCACTTTCTAGACTTTGGAGGTTTTGGAGATTCATGCTTTTTAGGTTTTCAATACCTCTATGTTTCCAATCATCATGACTATGTCACTATCTTATACTGAAGCTTTTTCCTACTTGTTGTAGAGGGTAGCTAGGTAAAGCATTGTGTTGTAGTTTAAAGAATATCTAAGATTTCAAGTCATAAATCCTTCTGCAGTAAAAGTTACAAGTGATAGAGTTCTAGTATGTGCTCCCACAATGCAAAGTGGTGATGAATGCTTGTTGGAATTCTTTGTATTCCTATGGATTTGATGCTTCGGCCATGCAGTTTTGAGGAAATGTTCAACGATGTTCATTTCATGCTATATTGAAGATTCAAGTGTTTTGATGCTTCACAAGATCAATTATTCAATGATAGAGTGCTACAATTAGTTTCAGATGCCTATCCTTCATCATAACATATGTTCAATTTCTTGTGCCAACATAAGATTGTATAAACTAGTTGTATGAGTTTTTGTGGACACTCTACATGTCTCATAGTGTCTGTGGTTTGAACTACATGAAAATCTATCTTGTTTCCTGTACCAAACAAATATTTTAAGTTAGTTTATGAAGATATGCTTTTGTTGTGGCTAACTTAGCTATGTTAATGATATGTGCCACTAATTTTAGATTGAGCCGAGCTCAACGAGTGTTTATAGATGTTGTATGAGTCATTTTGACTCATCTAAAATAGATGTGAATAATTATACATCATTTTTTGTACCACCAATAAAGATGAAGGCCAACATGTTCCAAGTTTCATTATTTATTATTTATAACCTATTGAACTTATATTTGGAAAGCATGCAGATGATATATATATATATATATATAAGATCAAAGTTTTGAAGATGATAATGGAAGTGTTCAAAGATGTATGAGTGCATCAAAAGAGTGTGACAAGATCCACTACATACTAATAAGAAAAAGTGATGACTATTAGTGGTTGAAGCCATTATATCAGTCATATTTTAGTTGTTCTTTCTTTCAATTAGGGAGTAGTAGCTTCCTTGGGTTTTAGGACCTAAGAGAAATTATAGGAGTAGTTGATTCCTTGGGATGTGGTCCAAAATCAAATTATAAACTATTAGTTACTTATGAGGTTGGATTAGGATAGTAGCTCCTACCAACATTTCACATCATGGTTTTTCCCCTATGGGGTTTTCCACATAAATCTAGTGTCATCTATGTTCTTGTGTAGATGATTATCTTCTTTCATGTTTTTTTTAAGTAGGTGAATGCTTAATTGGTTTAAATCAACATCAACAGTAGTTAATTGGGATTGATTTTTAAAGCATAATTCACCCCCCCTCTTAATATTTTGGTGTGTTCATCAAGTTGTGGATGGTTAAAACATGTTTTTCTAGTGGAATACAATAATTAAGAATAAAGAGGGATTTCAAAATTATTATTGACCTTTTAGGAATGGGGAGTCTCCTCCATAGAATATTAGTGATTAAATATGGGAGTTTAGGTCACTATTAAAATAATTCAAATAGTTTAAGGTTAAGTATGCTTACTAGGAGGGAAACATTGTTACCAATTACCTTGCTAATGAGGGACTTGACATGAAAAAATGGACTTGTTGGACATCTATCACTTAGCTGCCAAGATTAGTTACTAATATTTTAAAAAAGGGGTGATCACACAATAATGAGTCTCACATTTTGACAAAATTAGGACATTGAAATCAACATTTTTAACTAAATCTCACGTTTTAACACTAGGTAAAACATTAAGAATTTAAAGATGATGTGAACTAGTGATTTGTGATGATTTTTGTGTAGATTCTAAATATAATTTAGACATAAATTATGATTTTTTAATGTAACATTTCATAACTTTTTTCTATAGTCAACAATATTTTTAAAAAGTGATGTTTATGTCATAACACATAATTATTTTTATAGAAAGAATAAAATTATAATTTTTAAAATATATATTTTTAACATCAATATCTAGTGCTTGGATACTTTTCAATATTTTTTTGTTGCATATAATTTTTTAATTAGTTTTCAAAGCTAGAGTAATTATAATTTGAACATAAGTGTATGTCATGGTTCATAACTTGTTTCACATGTATCAATTTATTTATTTTAATGAAAAAAGGACATCAATACCTAATGCACTAATTTTTAAAGATTTTTTTTAGCATTTTACTATTTTCCACATGATTAGAATGGTGAACTTGATGTTCGATGAAAAACCTATGTTCAGTAAAATATAGAAAATAAATATATAATAAAATTATACTTGTTGGAAAGCTCATTTTGAGGACTACAATCTTGCAAATTATCCTGCCAAGTTCATTCCATTTGAAGGTCCAAACCAATATTTTTGAGGAAATTTTGTAGACAATAAAAGTGGCTAGCCAAGGACCTTTATTTGAAGGTATATCATTCCCACAAAAAAATGGGAAAAGAACCTTTGAACAAAGGTAATTTATAAAAAAAAATGAGCTTCATTTAAAGGTCCCTTTTATTCCTTTTCTAGAAATTTCCATAAAAGGAATATAAAGCGACCCTCAAATGAAGGTTTGTTTTATCCATTTTCAAAAATTATCTTCATTTGAATATTTTTTACATTTTCAACCTTGAAATGAAGGTCCACCTTCAAATGTAGGTAATTTTTAAAATAAATTTGAATGAAAGAACCTTCGTTAGAAGAAAAACCTTCGAACAATGGTCCACATTCAAATGAAGGTAATTTTTGACATACTTTCAAATGAAAGGACCTTCATTTGAAGAAAAACCTTTGAACAAAGGTGTTTTCAAGTTCTTACTTGCATCTAAGATAAAAAATTTGATATTAGACCAAGTTTGGGCTCCATTATTGTGGGATGACCAAAATATGAATTGGACTTTCAAAACTCCATGGGGTTGCAAGCTAAGTGGGTTTAACCTTGGGGAGAGCTCCATCAATAAGCATGCTTGAGCTAGAGTAGTATTGGGATGGGTGACCTCCTAAGAAGGCCCAGTGCTTCACCTCCATGAGGATCACATAGATGCAATGAGTGCTAAGTGAACCATTTATTATCATGAGAGATGGGTTCTTGTGAACCACTACTCATGGCACATGGGTCAACGAGTTTGACTTGTAAAACTACATGGTTGAATCCTTATAGCAATATCACAATTTCAAAACTAGTTATCCTTTCCATATGAATAAGATGAGGTGTTGCACACTTAATAGGAAATATTAAACAAGGAAAATTAGTACTATAATTATCTTAAAGAAAGCCTAAATTGTAGTCTATATTGGAGCACTAAATTTTATTTTTTTTAGATTAATAACGACTTTAAGAGAAATATTAATAATATATAATTGAGTTGACTTCATCACAAGTGCGAGTCATACTTTGATTCCAAAACCATATGAGATGTTATTTTGTATTCTATTTATAGTTAGAGATGTCTATCGCAATTTACTTCTCATCTCTACTATCACCTTTTATAATCTCTATATTAAATCATTTCTCTACATTGTTTCTCTCTACATTCGATTTCTCATTCATATTATTCTTAGTCATTTTAGTGAGATTACTATGGGAGGATAAAGTGTTAACAACACTCTTTTCCCTTTTGTTAAGTTATAGAGAAACTAAACTAATTAGAACATTTTTACCAAAGGGAATTTCTCCTTAATTTTTGGAAATGGAGGGGCATGATGAAGATCTCATTGAGTAGTTAGTAAAATTTTGAAGCAAAAAATAGGTGGTTGTGAGATGCATAAGGTTTACTTTTATGGAATCCTTGATAAACTAAGCCATGGAGATGAGTTGCTAGGGTTAGGAAGTTCTAAGGCTAGGTAAAAACAAGGAATGTGAGTTTATTGAATCTTTTCTCAAGGAGGGTGAGGTTGTGATCAAGGATCAAAATGGTTAAAAAAGAGCTAATTTTTCATCTCCTTGGAATGAAATAAGTTAATACCTTATCAAATAATTTTCTTTAGAGCATAGGTTCTCTACTATGCATGGCTCTTAACACCCCCCTTCTAGATCACTTAAAGAACCAAATATTTATTACTTTTCAAATATTTCCATGTTCCTCTTTGAAAATAGTACTAATAATGGTGCCTCTCCCTCTAAATCAAGGTTTGATTAACTACCTCTATTAATATAATTTTTTCTTAACTCCTATTTTACTCACTTTTAAAGTCATCAATGATGCTCAATCCACTAATACTAGAATTACTAATGTGAATCATAAAAAAGAAGAACAAGGGTAAGAAAAGGGGCAAGGATAATATTTCATAGACCCCTAAGCATATCAATGAGGAAATGTTTAATCTACATTCTACCTAGTCTCACAATGCTAATAATGTTGCTCCCTCCACCCTAGTTAGATGTCTAAAGATAACATAGCATAAAAAATAAACTTTGTTATTCTATTTGTAAGCATATTCTTCTATCTTTAGAAGGGAATCTATAATTAATCATACAATGGGGCTCCCTTGTAGTGCTATTGATACTGAAGAAAAATAAATTCAGATCAATTTTTTTGCTACTAATCTTGCGATTGAAACCACCTTTACCCCTAAAATGAATGAATTTGAAAGGCCAAAAATGGACAACCTTTTGAAGGATGTAGGGAACGGGGGGAAGGTTAGTTAGACTCATCAAAATATGAATTTTGATGAAATAAGAAATAGAAGGATTTCTACAAGATTAACAAATGACATAAGTGAGCTAGGAAAGGGTAATAAATTTGAAGGAGTTTAAGAAAACATCAAAAGTGGCGCAAATAATTGTTATTGATTTTGATTCTAGTCCCAAGGCCCATATTAAGTGGAAATTGATAAATTTTATCCCTTGATGATTCTAAAGTAGAGGAGATAGAAGAATAAGAAAATCACCATGATAATGATAATGAATACTATGATAATTTTTTATTTGACTCCCCTATAAATATGCAGGAGGAAAATGAGGAGGTAAATTTGGATGTGTTTCAAAATATGATGATTAAAATGGAAAAAGTAATGAGTAAAATGGTTAATACTACTTAGAATATGATGATGCATTTTGCATATAATATTGTGATCTTGTAGGCTAAACTTAAAAGGAGGAAGTGCATGATAGAGAGCAAGATAGTTAAAATTAAAAAAAAAAAAAAACATATACGGATTGATATGCTATTGGATAGTGGAGAGACAACCCCCTAGAAGGCAAAATTGAACACTTTGTGCAAAACCTTGAAGAACTTGATTTCTCATCATACAATTTAACTTTAATTATTTTCACTATTATTTTTTTATTATCTCTATACTATTTTATAATATTACAATTTAAAATTATTATGATTAAAACTATTATATTTGTTCACTAATTTTTTCTCCTCTTGTTAGCCCTATTTGATTATTTTGTTGTTATAAGAAAACATAACACTTATTTTCCCTCTTTATAATATCAAAAGCATTAAATAAACATAATTCTATAACCAAAAATATTAATAATTAAGAAACAATTGTTTTAATTATTTTTAATAAGGAGATGCCTAACATTTTCAAAGTCAAAACTTGTGCTCCTACTCTTTCCGTTTTCCTCACTTCACCCAGTCCAATTAGTCATTCATGTGAATGTGATTTATTGGAAGAACAGTAATTTGGATTTTGCCATCCAGCTTTTGTCTTCCTACTTATAATAAGACCTACCAAAATACTTTCAATACATACAAAGAAAGAGCTGGAAAAATGAACCGCTGGAAAGAAGCGCATCGTCAAAGAAAGAGATGACACGCTGATACAAAACACATGAATATTGGACGGTAACCAGGATTCAACCACAAATTTGCCCGAGTATACACGTTAAAATTGACGAGGACTTAAAATCCAAAAGAAGTTTTTGTTTGAAAATGAAACCCGTCACCTACCACATGACTTGTTACGGTTATTGTTTCGACTTGACTTGACTGATGTTGGTCCTATTCAAACTATAACAAGGAATACCTCTCTCCTATAATCCTGCCACACTAATTCATCCTAGTTTAGGTTATATGTAAAACCGTGTCCTTTAGTTTGGATTGCTTTATGATTTAGTTCATCTGTTTATTTCTTTTCTTTCTTTTCTTTTTTCTTTTTAAATGTGCTTGTTGTTTCATTAATTCATAAAAGTTTTGAGTTGAGAGTCTATGAACATATATTTATGGACATCATCTTCAATTATTTGAAATCAAATATTGACATCAAGTAACATTTAAAAGACATTTAATTGCAATTTCATGAATTTTAGTTACATCAGTTGCATCAATATATGCATCTCTATTTAGTGTGTCTTTAAGCTTTGCATATTCACAAAGGATCTTAATTATTGTCAAGAAATTTGATGATCTTATCTTTTCTTTTAACATGCCTTGTTGTGCTTTAGAAAAAATATACAAATGAGGAAAACCTATTGGAGGAGGTAACATTAATCATAGACATGGATGCACCACTCAAACTAGGTGGCATGCCCTGACTTAGTCTAGGACCAAGCCACATGCACACCTCTATCCCAATATTAAAAGGTTTACAATATGTTTGTACTATTCCCTTGATCTCTATCTTGCATCCAACTACCATCTTTAGTCTTTTGTTAAAGCTTACTAGTCAATCAACAAGGTAACATCATATTGAAATCTCAAAAGTATTATTTTTCCTTCCCAATTATTTCCTTTCTTAAATTTATATAGGTATTTCCTCTCGTGGTCTCTCTATTGAGGTTGGCATTCTTTGGTGTCTCCGGGGATAAATATCCCAGGAGCTATTTTTGCTGGATCTGGCTTCTTCTGATGTTGTTAAAGATACCTTCTCAGACCCTAGCCAAGCAAGTATTCTTGAAGAAAGTAACTCTCTGCCTTCCAGGAATGGACTTATGGATACTCTCCCTTGGGAGCAGAAATTCCTTTCTGACAAAGATTGGGATTCCAGCAAAGAATCAGATAGTCAAGAGGATACTGATAGAGAAGAAGTGCTTTCTAAGAAAAAGAAGAAAAAATGAAGATCAAAATTAAAATCACCCCCTGTGGGATTTCTACAAGGTCGAGAGCAAAAGTGGACTGTGGGGCAATCTCCGTGGCCAAAGGAAGAAAACCCAAAAACCTGTTAAGAGAGCACCATAGCTTTCAAGAAATTGCGGATGGGTCCCAAAAAACCATCCCGGAACTCCTTCTCTCGCCCAAATTCCCATGAAGTTACTATCTTGGAATATAAGGGGATTAAATAATCCCCACAAGCAGGATATTTTACACAATTTTGCTCGGGACCAGAAGCCTAATATTCTCCTCATTTAGGAAACCAAAATGTTAAGAGAAAAGGTTGAAAAGATCTCTTTGTTCCAGCACTGCTCCATTTTGGGCAGTGATTCTGTTGGGGCTTCTGGTGGGGTGGCGACTTTTTGGAACTGTTTGGTCATAAGAGGTGATTCTCTTTTATCTCGTCCTAACCATGTTGCTACTAGATTTACTCATATTAGAGACAACTTCAGCTGGATTCAGTCTAATATTTATGCACCGAATTGTAAAAAAGCTTGTAAGGCTTTTTGGAAAGAGTTGGCTGCTTTCCGGAATATTTTTCAAAATGATCCCTGGGTTGTCATGGGAGACTTCAACTCTCCTCTCCTGTTGGGTGAAAAGTTTGGAGGATCTTAGATTAATGAAGAAAGTAAAGAAGACCTCTTGGATTTCATTAACAACCATGCCTTGATTGATCTGGATTTGCAAGGTAGCTCTTACACTTGGTCAAATAGAAGAATCCTATCGGACTTGATCCAGGTGAGACTTGATAGAACCCTTATTTCTGATATCTGGTTTTTAAATTATTGTTGTTCTTTGAAAACCCTCCCTAGGATTGGTTCGGACCATTTCCCTATTAGTTTTGTTGCTGATCCCTTAAAGATTAAGAGGAATACCCCTTTTCATTTTGAGAAGATGTGGCTCTCCCATCCTCTCCTCCGTGATGAGGTTAGGAAGTGGTGGAATATCAAAATAAAAGGTACTGCTTTGTTTAGAATCGCCAAAAAACTAAGGGAAGTTAAAATGAATCTCAGAAAGTGGAAAAAAGACTTTTTGGCAATATCTTTCAAATCAAATATGATCTTCAGTTTAGGCTGTCTGAAATCCGAAACAAAATTCAGAAGGAAGGCTATTTGGATGATACTAAGGATAAGGAAAATGAGATTCTCTCAAAACTCCATGAGGTAATTACCAGAGAAGAGGAATTCTGGAGACAAAGGTCTAGAGCTCTTTGGCTAAAAGCTGGAGACAAAAATACTAGATACTTTCACCTTTCAGCTTCTAAACACAGGGCTGCTAACAAAATTGCTAAGATTGTGGTTGAAGGAAGAACTTATGAGGAGGAGGAGGAGATTAGAAGAGAAGCTGTTCTTTTCTTTAAGAATCTCCTATCTGAGAAAGAGGACATTGATGTTGATGATCAAAATCAGCTGCTGGAGGCTATCCCTAGTATTGTTAATTCTAGAGATAATGAAATGTTAACAGCAATTCCCACCAGTGAGGAAATCAAAAAAGCCATTTTTTCTTTTGAAGGAAGCAAAGCGCCTGGCCCTGATGGCTTCCTGTTACTTTTCTTCCATTGGTTTTGGGATATTGTCAGGGAAGATGTTGAGAAGGCGGTGAAAGAGTTCTTCCGTTCTAGAAACCTGTTGAAGGAGTTAAATGCTACTTTCTTGGTCCTTATCCCCAAGAAGCCTGGTGTGCAGGATTTTGAAGGTTTCAGACCCATTAGTCTCTGTAATTCCTTCTATAAAATTATTTCAAAGGTGCTTACCTCTAGGCTGCTCATTATTTTTCCTTCTATAATTGCCCCTCAACAGAATGGATTTGTTCCTGGAAGACAAATTCTTGACTCTATTGTCCATGCTCATGAGAATGTTCATTCCCTCTGGGTTTCCAAATCGGAAGGTTTTCTTCTTAAGCTTGACATTTCGAAGGCTTATGATAGGGTGGATTGGAATTTCCTGTTTAAAATCTTAAAATCCTTTGGTTTTAATGAAAGGGTTTTGTAGCTCATTGAACAACTCATTTCCTCTGCTTCTGTGGCGGTTCTAATTAATGGCTCCCCTTCTACCTTCTTCCGGAGTTCTAGAGGGTTAAGACAGGGTGATCCCATTTCTCCTATCCTTTTCACAATTATGGCTGAAGTTTTAGGCAGAAACATGAGTAAATTGGTTGCTCAAAGATCTATTATGGGGCTCAAACCTTCATCGAATAATTTGATATGCTCTCATCAACAGTTTGTGGATGACACTTTGCTTATGGGATGGTCTGCTGTCTCGGAAGCTAAAGAGATGAAGAAATTGTTGGATACCTATGGTAGAGCGTCTGGTCAGGTCATAAATAAGCAAAAAAGCTCGTTGTTCTTCTTCAACACTCCTTTGCACAGACAGAGAAAGATTGTTGGAATTCTTGGTTGCAAGATTGAGTCCCTTCCTGCTACTTATTTGGGGTTACCCCTTTGTTTAAAACCTCCGGACACCTTCTGGATCTCTCTGGTTGATAGATTTGAGAAAAAAATCTCAGGCTGGAAAGGTGCTCGCCTAAGCCAGGCTGGAAAACTCCAGCTTCTTAAAGCCTCATTGCAGAATCTCCCCATCTATGCTCTCAGTCTTTTTAAAATCCCCTCCAAATATGTTGAAACCATTGAGAAGATTCAAAAGAGATTTCTTTGGTCTGGAGTTGAAGAAAGAAAAAGAATGCCTCTTGTTGGATGGGATTTGGTTTGCAGATCTAAAAAGGAAGGAGGCTTGGGGCTAAGAAGAATTAGACCTTTGAATAAATCGCTCCTAGCTAAACAGATTTGGAGACTTTTTTCTTCCTCTGGTGAGTGGAGTGATATAATCAAAAGCAAGTATTTGCAGAACAATAATTCCCTCAGAGATTTTATGGATAACCCCAATCTCCCGAAAGGATCAAGTTGCTGGAACTACATGTCTGATGGGATTAAGGTGGTTAATTTGGGATTGAAATGGCAGGTGCGTAATGGAAACAAGGTTAGATTTTGGGATGATTGTTGGCTGCGTGATGAACCTTTGTCTCAGGATGGGAATCTCAGTAGATGGGTGGATTTTTGTAAAGACACTTTTGGTCTTTTTGTCAAAGACTATTGGCGAGATGGTAAGTGGATCAATCTCCCCTTGATTAACCCTGTGTTGATCCCTGTTTACTCCTCCTTGAATGCTGTCAGACTTTGCTTTAATCAGGAGGATAGACTTATTTGGAGATTTGAGCCGTCTGGATGCTTTTCTGTCTCTTCTCCTTTGCCAGGTTTTCCCAGGCTCTTAACCCTCCCCCCTGTGTTGCAAGCCTGGACTAAGCATCTCCTTCCTAAGGTTAACATTTTTTTCTGGTCCTTGTTGCAAAACAAAGTTCTTACTGTGGATAACCTTAGGAAAAGAGGATTTCTGATCCCTAATAGATGCTACCTCTGCAAAAGTAATGCTGAATCGGCTAATCACCTCTTTATTCATTGCCCTTTCTCCTCCATGGTTTGGGACAAACTTCTAAAATGCTGGCATTTCTCTTGGGCCCCTCCGGAGTCTGTTGAGGATTTTTTTGTTCAATGGAAACCCCCCTCTTTCAACCCCTTTATTAAAAAACTTTGGGCCTTCTCGTTCCCCCATTTGGCTTGGGGAATTTGGAAAGAGAGAAACAACCAGATTTTCAGGGATAAGGAATCTTCAGAGGAAATTGTGTTTGAGAGAATTCTTAGAATGATCAAGGAAAATTTTTCTATTGTCCCCTTCAGGGAAGATAAGATTGATACTGTGGCTTGTTCCCCTTATGATAGCCTGATTGCTAGGGAATGGAGAATTAGTTGGGATATTTCCATTGCCCCTAATTCTACCAAAAATTCCAGGGTTGGAATTTGCTGGTGTTTTCCTATGGAAGGATGGGCTAAAGCCAACTTTGACGGGGCGGCAAAGGGAAACCCAGGAAAGGCTGGGTGTGGTGGGGTCTTAAGGGATTCGGCAGGTAACTTTATGGGTGTTGTTGCCTCTCCCTTGGGAATCCAAACCAATCACGTGGCGGAAGCGGCGGGGGCTTATTACATAATCAACTTGGCTATGGGAATTAAATGCAAAAATCTATGGATTGAAGGTGACTCGAAAAATATTATTGATAGCCTTTGTGGTAGATCACAGCCCGCATGGTCGATAAAAAATTGGATTGATGATTCTAAGGCCTTACTTAGTAACTTCGATAATATAAAAATAACTCATGCCTACCGTGAGGCGAACGTGGTTGCTGATTTTTTTGCCAATGAGGGAGTTAAGAGTGACACTTTCCTTACGTGGCATAAGAAGACCGAACTCCACTCCAATGTTCAAGCTCTTTTGGAGTTCGATATGGTGAACGGAAAAAAGGCGGTGTCATGTCATAATGAGAAAGGTACGATTCATGAATAGCAATATCTGAAGATATAATGGGGCCGAGTGGATCCGGATGATTAATTATCTTCTTTGGCACGTATTGGTCCTTGAGAAACAGGTTTTGGAACATGACTTACTTCTGTCTGTAGTAGATTCTCACTAACCTATCATGGGTGGGGAACTGAGGAGGGTGGAGCTACCAGCTTTCATCACACCAAAATGAAAAAGCCTGGAGTAAAATCAGAAGGGGTGGATTACTTCCTTCATTGAGAAACTCCATGGCCCTAAGGAGGAGATTACTGACTTCTTTGAGAAGAATTGGAATGATGGGGAGGTCGTCCTATTTGGGAGGAAAGTTCAAATTGATGAAGCCCTGATTGCGGAGGTCATGGGTATTCTGATGGAAGAGCATAAATTCTTCAGAGACAGGAAATTCTCCGACGAAGCTGTTTTGAAATTTCCCAAATCTGAAACAGAGAAACAAAATCTGGTCAAGATGTCGAATAGCTACTATGAAGTGGACACTATAAAAGCTCTATGGAGAAAAGTGCTAAGGGTTATCATGGAGTACATCACGCTCGACGGCCGCTTCACAAGGGTCTACGGTTACCACTTCGTTCTGCTTAATCACTTCCGGCATAAGGTGCGTATCTCTATCCCCTTCTTCTTGCTCTGTTCTCTGAGAAACAACTTTTCTGATCATAGAAGAAACCCTAAAAGATACCTGATTCTTCACTCGGGTCTGTTAAGACTTATTTTTGAGCACTTTCAGAATATGCCCGCCCTTCCTAACCCTGTTGCCCCGCTGGAGCTTGACGAAGATGATACTGAGCCTAGTTTGTCCGAAACCAAAGCTTCTCCTGACCGTGTCCAGAGCCCTTCACCTCCTTTGCCCCCTCCTTCTGCTTCTGGCCGCCCCCCTCAACCTTCTGGAGCTTGCTCTGCTTCGGCCTCTGGCCATTCTAACCCTAATGCCAATATGGCTCACTCTTGCTCCCCGGTTAATAAGCTTGTGTCCTACCCTGATGACTCCCCTGTTGTTTCTGCTAAGACAGCTGGGGCCAGCCTTGAGGAACTTCACGCCCCCTAGAATATTCATCAGAAAAACTTGAGCCCCCCGAGAGGTGCGGAGTCAATGTTCTTTGGGGTCAATCCTGATAGTGACCCCCCTTTTGACTTTGTTGGTAATGCCAAAAGCTATTCCCAAGACCAGCTCAATTCTGCCAAATGGGTTTTTCATGAGATAAGTGAGCTGAAAACAAAAAAATTGTCTCTTCATAGCAAACTGGGGGAAATTGAAATTTGTTTCTTCATAGCAAACTGGGGGAAATTGAAGTTAAATTCGCTGGGCTTAGTCAGCTCGAAGCGGAGAAGCACAACAATATGAAAAATATTCCTCAAAAGGATAGCACTATCGAAAATGAACTTGAAAAAATCAAAGGAACCTTGAAAAAGATCGCCGAGCAAAATTGCAGAATTGCCAGACATAATTCTGTTATCATCAAGGCTATGTGTGAAAGACTGGAGAAAACCCAAAAGAGAGCTCTGATTTTCAACTTTGATAAAGAGAAACACTAGGATGAGGAAGCTGGGATATCTAAACGTACTAGATCTAGCACAAAAAGGAAAGTCTAGACTACCCCTAGTATGGCTTAGATCCTTATGGAGGGGGCTCAGGAAATGGCAGACTTGGAGGAGGTTGCGGATGAGCTCCTGAATTCTATGAACTAGTGGTGGTCGGGCCCTGCTTCTTCTGTTTGCTGGCATTTTACTGGCTTCTTTGACGCTTTTTGTTGCTGCTTGTTGATGCTGGTTTTATTTTCTTTGGCA